>JASZXU010000771.1:0-14401 GCA_035521515.1 Phenoliferia sp. Uapishka_3
GGAGTGGCAAGTTCATTCACTTTGAGGTCTCTTTCGACGCGCGCGCTGACATTGCGATGGGACCTGAACAGTCTCGGTATCCTCTCCCACCTTTATCTTTCCCTCTCCCTCCCTTCTCTTTCAAACACCCTCATCCACTCTCCCGGAACTACTTCTTGGACAGCCGATTCCCTCCTTTCTCAAATCTTGTCCGCGAGGACAAACCTCGCTCTTGGACCAACAGCAAAGTATCAAGAGTCCTACTATGTTTACGAGGAGGTAAAGGGAATGCAGGGCGGAAGAGGTGAAGCTACGCTAGCTGGGGTAAGTGTCAGTCAGGCGCTGTTGGGAAGGTGGGAGGAGAGTAATCAGGCTACCGAGGAAGCTTTGGAGGTGGTAAGTCGAACTTTCACTTTTCTTCGGCGCGGTGTAAGCTGGAAATGGCACTGATTGGGTGAGTTATTCGAATAGAACCCCACACATCCCACTTCCCTCGCCAACAGTATCGCCCTTGCGCTCCACTGTGCCAAGCCTCCAGCAGTCACTGCCGCCAACCTCGCGTTTGTCCTCATTCCCTCTCCCTTCGAGTCCGCTTTGCTGACACAATCCCTTCACTTCCTTTGGTTAGCAAACTCCAAGAAGCGGACCCCAACCACCCTATGCTCCTCGACCTCGCCGCCAAAGAATCTGCCTTCGACGAAGCCGCGTCCAAATTCTTCGTCTCTGTTTCGGCTTAGTAGATCTTTTCTTTTCTTTCCCTGCTATACTATTTTTGCCTACAATAAATACGCTATCCCTCAAAGGTTTTCTTGCCCCGCCTCGGCAGTTCGACATCGACCGTGTATGAAGCGCAATGTGTTGAGGGCAGTGGGACGCGGCTGATGTGACAATAACACCCTGATGACTTGTTCCATGCGCTTGATACGTTT
This sequence comes from Phenoliferia sp. Uapishka_3, assembly GCA_035521515.1. NCBI lineage: Eukaryota > Fungi > Basidiomycota > Microbotryomycetes > Kriegeriales > Kriegeriaceae > Phenoliferia > Phenoliferia sp. Uapishka_3. The sequence continues at coordinate 909 of JASZXU010000771.1, forward strand.
CAGAACTGACCCGCATTTCCTCCTCAGTCCAAAAGACACATGCTTAGTTGTGCTTAGTTGCTGCCAGGGGCTATGCAGACGCGTCTACTTCTTGAGACTCATGAGACGCGTCAGATCGCCTTCGTCTCTCTCTCTCTTTCCCCCATCGCCCCACCATGGCGCCACAGAAACGCTCCCAAAACGCTATCTTCGCGGAAGCTCAGACGTACGCAGCCAACGAGCGCGAAAAACGCGCCCGACTTGAGCCCCAAGAAGGCTTGACCACGCCCTCTCCTGCCTCATCCGCACAACTGTACAACAAAGACGTCCTGGAATATTTCTCCAAATCGAGTCATGAAGAGGACCTTCGAGAAATGGCTAAATATGAAGCTAGGGAGAAGGCTAGGGAGAAGAGAGAAGAGGCTAGGGTGGCTGCACTTGTAGGCGAGAGTGGGAGTGATGGGGATAGCTCGGAGGATGAGGATGAGGCTGGGTGGAGCGGCGGGGGATATATGTTTGGATTTGGAGAGCCGATGTATCCGAAGACGAAGAAGACGATTTATGGCACGGTACGTTACCGAAACGCAAGCGGAGATGCAGGAGGGTTGAGTGCATGAGAGACTTCTGGACGCGTCGCTCACATTTCCCATTCATTGTGTCACAGGAAACTGAACGACACCCAGTGAGTATTCTCACTCCATTCTATGATCGCATGTTCGTCAGGCTCAATCATTCTTTGAATCTCCAGGGAGAAAATACCGGCTGCAAATGCTCCACAAAGTCCGCTACCGGAGGCTGTTCGACTCGGCGATGCTCTTGCCACGGCAAGCACGGCTCTTCCTGCAACTCCACTTGCGGCTGTAAATCCACCTCAGTCTGTCGAAACCCTCTCAGAGATTTGAGCTTCATCTTTGGGGACCAACCAACGACGAAGTTTTCACCGTGCTTCGCGAACGAAATCGCTAAAGTGTCCAAAGGCGAAGGTGGCGTTCGAGCATGGTGGGCTGAGAATGAGGAGAAAATATGGGGGGAGATTCTGAGAGCGGATGATTTCTGTTGGACGGATGAGGATAAAGAGAAGAGAAGTGGGCTTGAGGGGATGACGGAGGGAGAGCAGGTTGCTTTCGTGAGTTTGTTTATTTGAATGCGCCATCACCGGTAGCGAGATCTGATTATGTCTTTTCCCGGCAAACAGAAACAGGAAGCCTACTCACTCTTCTTTGGGGACGAGCATAATTTCTACTATTCCTTCTGTAGAGGCGGACTTGAACAAGGCGACTGCACGTGCGTTTCTTACCCAGCTCCTCGTCCGACGAGCATTTCAAGCTGATGCCTCCATTCTTAAGTTGGCACTGTAAATCGTGCGGTGACTGCAACGATTGGAGGGCCTGGCATTGCTCAATCTGGTATGTCAGATCCTTCCGGCCTCAGATCGTTGGCTTTGTTGACGATGTGGATTGCTTCTGACAGCAAAAAATGTACGGAAGGGCAATCGTTACCTTGTGAACATTGTCGAAAGAAGGGAATAAAGAGCTACGGATCTAGTAAGGAGGAAACAAGAGAAATGCGGGAAATGTGATGAGGACCTGGTGAGGGCATTGACTTCGGTGGTGTTGTACAATCAGGTACCGAGGTGTACCGTGAATCCGTATTCCAATATCTGTTAACATATTTTGTTTCTCTCAAAGTAGACTGTGCGTTCAAGCCGGCCCTTCGTTCCTCCCGCCCGCAAAACTTTGCGGACTTTGCCACCCGCTTGCAGCCATGTACGACGACGTCTTGGATTCTGCCTCAGTCGGCTCCTCCAGCTGTGTAAAGACATCTAGAGTGACTGATATCCCACCCTGTATTTCCAAGTCTTTAATGCACCGTTTACACCAGGATGGGATTTGAACTTACGATTCCGTTGCCATTTCGACTTGTGGCGCCGTCCTTCGCGACGCCAAAGCTTTCCTTTTGACTCTCAAGGAGGTGCCTGGGCGCCAAAGGATTAGTTCATTATCAATCTTGGAGTATACAGTCTGACTTACAACCTGGAGTTGAGGACGAACAGGACCGTACTTCATGATGGACAAAAACTCAGTGGTTTGGGATGACAAGTCGAGCTGGCGAAGTACTCACATGACCTGAATTTGTGGCAGTGCGTAGTTGATGATCAAGCCCCACGATCCAACGGGGCTGCCAGAAGAGGCAAGCCTGGAGAAGACTCCGTTGACGAGGGCTAGGGCACTGGTAAGGCTGGCAGTCTTGGCGGGTCGGACCAGTCAGCATGCGTACCGACAACGTTTCAGTCCTCTTGAATTACCTCGAAGGACATTATAAGGAGCTTTCCCAATATCCTAGATATGATACAACGAGTAAACGTCATTAGCACAATCCAGAAGTCATATATGGATCGAAACCGCGTGCGACGCCTCTCGCAACGTCCTAGAGGAGATTCCTACGTTTTAGATGGCATTTCGACCCCGTGCATTGGCCTCCGTAAGACGATCACAGCGTGGATAAATACTCCCGATATTGCCAGGTCCGTCTGCCCACAAACCGAAGTCAGTCCTTGTAACACCGCTGCGGTCGGTCGCAGGAGCAACTCACTGCAAAAGTGAACCAAGAATATAGCTGACGGAATGAGCTTCAGTGAGGGAAGCCAATGAATGATGTCAAATGTTTCACCTGTACCCAAATCAAAACGGTTGCGATAGATATGTTGCGGTTCAACGAAACCACAATCTGAACGAAACCGATCGCCAGCGTGGCTAAGGTCATTAGCCCAAGAACAATGGCAACGCCGTATTTCCTTTCAACCTACAAAGTTCAGTGTCAGTCCTTTACTCAACTTTCTCGGCCTGTTCATAGAGCTTCGAGGATACTCACCGCGTAGGAGCGGTTGACGAAATAGAGCTGGCAAACGGTGCACTACGATCATAACGTATAAGTATCGAGCTGTTACGGCGGAAAAGCTTCAGATGGAAGCTAGAGATTGCGACTCACTGTCAAAACGGAAATGAATTTGAGCGCCGTGTCGCTGGCTGGCGGGTTCATGAATATTTCGAAGAGATGCCCGAAATTCTGAAGAAGCGAAAGATCAGCTTCATTCTCGATGCATCACATTCTCAGACCCACATCGAGGAAAGTCGACTTGAGGGTCACAATGTTGCAGACCAGACACGAGACCGTGAGCCCTGTCTGCGTGCCGAAAACAGAATGAGTGGGACTGATCGATTGCTTGAAATGAAATACATACCAAGACCGTCACGAGGTATTTCAGAGGTATTGGATCTCTTGAATATGTTCTCCAGTATTCGAACGTCTACTCGAAATATCCCGCCGAGTGAGCACTTGAGAAACGTTTTCTCGACGCCGCTTTCGGACACGGGCCTTCCCTTACCTGGGCAAGCACTACTCCACAAAGCAACATTGACGTCATTCCTCCATAAAGTGTGGGTCCTGTGAGAGACCTGTGAGTTGCTTTCGTCCCGCAAGCGTCTTCACGCATGTGGATCTCACCTAAGTGATTGCCGACAAGGTCAGGGAGTACGGAGGAAGCTGCAGATGCAAAGCGATATCAGGACAGATCTAGCTCTTTGAAGATGAGACACACCATTCACCGACATTGGTCGTGTAGGCTATGGTTTGTGATCGCAATGTCGCAACACAAAGGAGAGGCTGGGGCAAAGTGCTTGGTGGCGACGTACTAGTAGCGAAGTGGCGAGTCTGCGGAGGCGACTGGGTTTGCAGCGGATGTCTGGTCTCTGGAGAGCAAGATGATTGGTAGAAGCGGAACAAGTGTTGAAAGCCATGATTCAGGAAGTGTAGGTCTGACTTGTCCATGCCAGAGACAGGGCCCCTTAATTTCGACTCGAGCCATAATGCGGGATCCGTGAGGCGTTTCGTCTCGTCTGAGAGGTGATTTGAGCCAGCTGAAGCCTTCACGACGGCAAAAACTCAGTACGGACTGGTCTGATTGTGGCTCGCTGAGCGTCAAGCGCCACCAAACGAGCGTCAATGAATCTTGACAGAAGTATTCATAGCCCACAACTTATCGAGGGAAATGTAGAGATTTGTAGTGAAGCGGACGGACTATTGAAGTTCCTGCTGAGCTACTTTACAGTACGTTCAACAGGGGTGAAAGAAATGGTCGACTTGAGCGCGTGAGCGCCCGAGTAAATTTGTTGACCGTGCACCGTGGCGTCGGCGCTCAACTTCTCCTCGAAACCGCTGGATCGGGCTAGCGAAGTAATCAATGTGAGGCAGCTGATAGCTAGAATCTTGAATTGTAGCTCGAAAGGCAAGAACAGACCCCAAAACCAAACAACTGACACAGAACGCGGCGCCGGGCCGTGCGAGGGCGGGTCGATGGCTTTTCGCACTATAATACCAGGTCTTATATTTCGGTTTTGATAGCTAAGAAAGCTTTTCACGTCAAATTCGCCTGTGGGATCGCTCGAAAACCATACTGTCTAAGAAAACGCGAAGGTCGGTTGATCAGACTCGACTCGGAGCACTATAGCTGCAGCTAGGGTCGCCTGTTCAATTTTCGCAGGAAAGGATGTGCTGGCTTCTAAGATTCTTTAGGGTGCTTTGAATCTCCCAGGTATGCTCTGATGACGAAGTTCAGCAGTCATCGTGGTTGTTGGGCGCGGTCATGGTGCTGAGTTGAATTCTTCAGGACTGGCATTTCAGTCTCAAGGCTTCCGGAATGATAAGGTTATATCTCTTGATCTGTTTGTAGCGTTCCGTACCATACATGAAGGTGGTTGGGCTCACCGACGCCGCGATGTCTTCACGACGACGGGGCCGACGGTCAAGCTCCCAAAAAAGAGGTACCGCAACACAACGAATATCAAACCCAAAGTATATGAACCTCTCCACAACGAAGGATAAGTCGAATCTCTCAATGAACAAGGTCTTGGAAAATAATAAGGTCCGAGACTCCGAGTGAAAATGTTGAGATTCAAGATAGGGGTGCCGAGCCATAGCGAACTCCGACCCGCCTCTTCTTTCTCGCATTGCTCCTGCCGTCATCTGTTCGACGTATATACCCCATACCGCCGACCGAGCTGCCAGAGCTTACGCGGAGGTATGGCTGCCCGCGAGTTCTCGCCTTCGAGTCCGTCATTGCATACACATTCTCCCGCCTTACTTCGCGCCGCCATCTCATCCATCCTTGACCGACACGAATGGGACGCCGAGACCGAGAACGTTGTTGTCTCCCATCCTCCCAGGTCTGAACACTCGACCGTGACCTGCGCCGTGACTCTCGCCCTGACACCTTTTGATCAACAGTCCAACAATCCTCCAAGCGACCTTTGATCAGCCGTCAGATGTCGAGCCGCTCCTCACTTCATGTCGCCCACTCAACTTGATCACCCCTCTCGATCCGAATCTGCTTGATCGCATACCTCTATCGACCCCACCGAAAACTCCCCCGCCAGCCGAGGAGGCGCGCGAATGGAAAGCCGGCGAGGGCGAGACGAACTATCCTCTCATAGTCGTTACTGGTGGGTCAAGACTGCCTATCAGCTACAACTGAAACTGATCATCTGGGTGGGCTAGGCGGATCAGGCTTTATTGGATCACATACTGTGCTCGAGATCTTGCAAGAGGGCATATAGTGAGCATGCGTGTCGAACACCTTTTGCAGCGCGAATTTCTGAGGCTTCAAATGCAAAGTGGCGTAGTCGTTTTGGACAACCTCGAAAACTCGCATATTGAGGTTCTCCATCGCGTTCGAATCCTCGCGGCACAACACCACATTTCTGCCGGTCTCCCTTCCTCTCGACACCCTCCTCTTTACTTCCACCACTGCGATGTCCAGGATCGTCCCTCACTCGCCTCCGTTTTCGCCCTCTACGCCCTTACCCCTACCACTTCTCGCATTTTTGCCGCCATCCACTTCGCCGCTCTCAAATCCGTGTCGGGAAGTCTGAGAGACCCACTGAGCTATTATCAGATCAATGTTGGGGGCACATTGAACTTGGCTGCAATCTTGCAAAAGTGGGGTGTCAAGAGAATGGTGTTTTCGAGCAGTTGTGTCGTTTATGGGGCGGAGGCTGACGGGGAGGGTATCTTGGAGGAGCAATGCGATGTAAGGGAAGGGGCGAGTAAGGGAATAACAAATCCTTGTGAGCTGCGGTCCCCCTTTTCAACTTGCGAAGAAGGAGCGCTAATAACAATTTCGCGGAATTAGATGGCAGGACGAAGAGGATGTGTGAGGAGATTTTGTCAGATCTGTGAGTTTGGAGCACCTTGTCCCGTCGTCAGAAACGAATCCCACACTAAAGTGATGAATCAGGTCGGCTGCCGACCCAGATTGGTTTACCATGTCGCTGCGTTATACAAACCCATCTGGCGCACATCCATCTGGCTACATCGGCGAGGTAAGTCTAAAGCGTACAGCCCACACGAAAAACCACTGACGTTAAGCATGTATGATCTGCACTCGCAGGACCCAACAAATGCTGCGAACTTGATGCCGATAGTTACACAAGTTCTGCAACGGAAACGCGAATTTGTCAAGGTACATTTAGGCAACTGCTTTCTCCCTGGCATTTGCTTACACACATATCGCATCAGGTTTTTGGAGCAGATTATTCGACGCCTGATGGCACCGGGATGCGCGACTTCATCCATGTCGTTGACCTGGCGAAGGCGCACCTTGCTGCGATCCGCTACATGGCAGCTGGGAACCCACTTACCCGCAATTCTACCTACAAGTCTGTCCTTTTCCCCTTATAGTGTCCTCATTATACTCAACACTAAATGACGCTGCCTGCGATGTTCCAGTCTCGGCACGAACAAAGGCACCTCCGTCCTGACCGTCATTGAAACTCTCTCCCTCATCGCGCAACGACCCATAAAAATTGTGATTTGTCCAAGGCGGCCTGGAGACCTGGGATGCGTAGTCTGCTGTGCGGACAAGGCTGAAAAAGAGTTGGGGTGGAAAGCTGAAAAGGGAATCGTGGAGATGTGTCGTGATTTAGTAAATTGGCAGGCGGTGAGCATACTCTTTGTCGTATCTCGAGCTATGGAGCTCGCAAGTACTGATTAACTGATACTGCAGCTTAACCCGAATGGCTATTCGCAACTCGAAGATGCCACGAGACCCTGAGTTTGTAGGACATCTGGAATGTCGTTGGAAGGACTCTGCGGTACTTGTTTGATTGTAGCATTTTAGCATCATCAATATGTAGCATTATACATTGTGCATTCAATATCAAGATGTCTTAACCTGCCGAACGGGGGACGAGGGGGAAGTGAGGTGAAGTCGCCGCGCGATGAGAGACGTTCAAAGCCGGCAGACTTGACGAGACGCGCCAGCAGGACCTGGTTGGGAAGCAGAAACGATCGGGTCAGCCTTGTCACGAATACTCGACGGTTCACTGGCGTAGTGGACGGTTGTTCCCAAAGAATGCCATCACGAAACACCCCTGATGGCCTAGTGAGCTCGGACCTGAAATCCGCTGGGCTGAATTTTGCAGAGTGGCGCTGCGAGTGCTGGTTGACACACGCCGGGATACCCTGCCTAGCCAGTCATGCCACGAGACACAAGTAACACTACTACGAAGGCTCGCAACTCTAAGTATGCGGCCGCCACGGGTCTCAAGACTGGAAACATCAAAACCAAGGGTGCGCCGCTGAGCGTCCGCCCGCTTGTTCTCGCGCTCGTGCTTACTTTGACTTCATCTCACAGGAGAGAACTTCTACCGAGATGCCAAGGCCGCCAGGAGGGTGAACATGCTGTCTGGTCGCACAGGAAATGCTGTCCGTAACGCTCAGGGAAGGGTTATCGAGGAAGCCGCCTTCCAGTCGAGGGAAATCACTCCAGGACGAGTGCAGCCCGACCGTCGCTGGTTCGGAAACACGAGGACCATCTCGCAGACTGCTCTCGAGCACTTCCGTACTAGTCTCAAGGAGAAGATTGCCGATCCTTACTCGGTCGTCCTCAAGCGCAACAAGCTCCCTATGTCCCTCCTCACCGACGAGGCCTCTGGTGTTAGTTCTTTCTTTTAGCAGATGCCATTTTCAAAATGGAGCTGATGATATGGATCACTGGATGAACAGAAGGGCGCCAAGATGGATCTCACGACTACCGAGCCCTTCAGCGACACTTTCGGTCGCAAGGCCCAGCGCAAGCGCCCCCGTCTCGACGTCGGCTCCATTTCTGAGCTTGCCGGCCAAGTTACCGCCCAGCAGGCTTCGACTTCTGAGGCTATCGCCGATGCGCCAGCCGACACTGAGCAATCCAGGGCGCCTGAGGACGTCCAAGCCGAAATTGATGCCTCCGCCCTGAACAACGTACCGATGGATTACATTCTTAGTGCCGGAACTTCGAGGAGGATTTGGGGAGAGCTTTACAAGGTGAGTGGGCAGAGGGATGCTGCGTGCAGTCTTGCGAGAGTGGAGGCAGCTGAAAAGTGCTGACTTTGCGGTGTCAGGTCATCGACTCTTCCGACTTATTGCTGCACGTTCTGGACGCCCGTGACCCGATGGGAACCCGTTGTGAGAGTGTAGAGGCATACCTCGCTAAGGAGAAGCGCGGAAAGAAGGTCGTCTACATCCTTAACAAGGTTGATCTTGTCCCCGGATGGGTTGCCGTGCGTCTTTTCCTTGCTGGGTTGAAGATTTCCGCTCGGTAGCTTACCTTTGTACATGATTTGCAGGCCCGATGGGTCAAGGTCCTTTCCAAGACCCACCCTACCATCGCTTTCCACGCCTCGATCAACAACTCGTTTGGAAAGGGATCCCTCATTCAGCTCCTTCGTCAATTCTCTACCCTCTTCTCCGACAAGAAACAAATCTCTGTCGGATTCATCGGTTACCCTAATGTCGGAAAGTCGTCCATCATTAACACGCTCAAGAAGAAGGCCGTGTGCAAGACCGCTCCCATCCCCGGAGAGACCAAGGTCTGGCAGTACATCACCCTCATGCGTCGTATCTACCTCATCGATTGCCCGGGAATCGTACCACCTTCGGCCAAGGACTCTGAGAGTGCAAAGGTCCTCAAGGGAGTCGTCAGGGTTGAGCACTTGTCGGTTCCCTCGGACCACATCACCTACCTGCTCGCGCGCGTCCGACCTGAATACATGAGCCGCACGTACGGAATCTCGGACTGGAAAGACTCGGACGACTTCCTTGCCAAGCTCGCCGCCAAGATGGGTAAGCTTCACCGTGGAGGAGAGGCCGACCACAGGACGGTCGCCACCATTGTTCTCAACGTACGTTTTACAAAACCCTCCACTCAGCGAATCGCCGCTTCGTTTTCTGACCGGATTCGTTTGTTGGTTATCAGGACTGGATCCGAGGAAAGATCCCATACTTCGTCCCACCGCCAGAGAACGACACCCGCGCTCGCGACGCCGACGGAAAGCCCTTGCCCCGACCCATCAAGACTCTTAGTGCCGCAAAAATCAAGGCTGCCCAAAAAGGAACTAAGGCCAACCTCATTCCTACTGCCTCTGGCCGTACCAACACTCTTTCTGGCGGAACCGACGCTCTCGGCAACACGGTTAAGGTCATCAAGGGAGTTACACAGCCTTTGCACCAGATCGTCCGCACCAACAAGTTCATGGACGACGACGAGGAGGACGATGGTCTTGGTGGAGAGGAGGAGGAAGAGGCAGAGGCACTTGCTCTTGCTGAGGCGGAGAAGGTACAGAACGACTTGGAGGACAGCGATGCCGAAGATGACGACTGGGAGGGTATTGAGAGCGATGAGGAGAGTGGAAGCGAAGGAGACGAGGATGACGAGGATGTTGAGGAGGGTGATCAACTCGCTTGGGACGAACTCTTCGAGCAAGCAGTTGGAGAGGCCGAGAAGGGTGGAAAGGCGTCATCCAAGAAGCCTGTTGCGGCTGGCCCGAGCAGCGATTTTGAGGACGACGAGGAGGACAGTGGCGATGAGGTCGCACCGGTGCCCAAGATTTCCGCCAAGGCGGCTGGCAAGAAGCGTAGCTGTGAGTAGCGATTCCCTCGCCCCCGTCCCTGTTGTTTGGCAGTCGCTGATCCTAGTGCCTGCTTCTTCAGCGACAGCTCTTGACGATGTTTCATCAGGTGGAGAGGATGAGGAGTCAGCCGAGAAGTCCAAGGCGAAGCGTATGACGACTAACAAGAAGAAGGCTTCCAACGTAAGACCACCATTCTTTTCTGGTTTTAATGAACGGCAGTTGATGTATGTTGGACCTCCTTCGCAGTTCTTCACCACGGCCAACGTCAAGAACAAGAACCGAGACCGCGTCGCTCCCGACGCCGGAACGCGTACTGGATCAGGCAAGGGCTCAGGGAAGGGAAGGGCGGGCAGAAAGTGCGCAATCCCATTCTCCGCTCGTTCACTAGCACAGAAGCGGTACACTGACATCTCTCCACCCTTTTCTTCCACTTAGGGCGGCCGACGCTAGGTTCAATAAGTAGTAGTTGTAATCCATGTTCCTTTTCTCTGTTTCTCTGTCTTCTGTAGCCCAATTCTTGCGTCTGATTCCAGCAAGGCGCCCGTTTATGGGATGAAAGCCCGTTGATATTTGAAGGACCGCAAAGGGGCCGGGAGTTCGCAGGGTAAATTTCGAATTGGAGAGCGACAAGTGTGCGGAATAGTTGCTTGGAAAGCAGGGAAGTCAAGGAAACCCTCGTTGAACTTTGATGTGAAAGGGGCTGCTTGGGGAGTTCAACTTGACGTTCTTGACTAGTCGACTTGCGCCACTATAGTTACTCCCCCCTGCCCGTCGGCGCGCGCCTGCAACTACTATGCGACACTCTCCCTCTACCATTTGTGAAACCACCTTGTCCTCTCAAGCCGACATGGGATTGACCAGACTCCGGTACTCTCGCGACGGTTTCACCCTCACGCCCCGCGCTCCCCTCGACTACCCCCTCACCGCTGTCCACCGCGCCGAAGTCTCCGCGAATACCTCCTACCTGACCAATCCTCGCTCTTTTCAACCCTCTCCCGCCTCTTCCCTCCCGAGTGAGATACTACAATGCATCCTCGACCATGCGCCCAACCCCTGTGCTCGGCAGGCGGCGCGACTTACCCATAGCCTCGTTTCTCGCCATTGGTACTCAGCTAGCAGGTATCCGACACACTACGCCGTCACAAACTCACAGCAGGCGAGAAAGCTCGCGACGAACCTCGCGCTCACAAGTGAGAGCACCGTCCCGGTCCGTCGTCTATACATCAGGGTCGCTCAACGCACCGGTATCGACGTGGATGATATGAAGGCGTTCTCGGATCTCTTGGATGCATGTCCCCAGCTGGACACGCTCGAGCTCAATCTTGGCGCCGAATGGGACCCGAGGCTCACATTGCAGGACAACCTCAGAGGTCCCGATAGCAAGGACACCTTCGCTCGTCTGGACGATTCAATTAGACGACAGTCTCAGCTTCGCGTCCTCGTGATTGCTAAGCACAACTGGATCATCCCTTGCGTCCACCTCTTCCAGTATGTCGCGAGCTTCGCAGCTTTTGTGGTCAGTGGTTGACCTAGGCTGACTCTTCTTTTCCTTCTGTTTCATCAGCGTCCTACGTCCTCTTCAGAACTTGGAGATCCTCGACCTCACCGAGTCCGAGGTGGAGGATACGCACTGGGGGGAAGCCTTCAAGCCCACATCCGTCGACACCCCCTCGCTTCAGCTTCCCCTCCAAACTCTCATGCTCAAGTCGCTCGACGATCCCGCCTACTGGCCCGCTGTAGCCGAAATTATGCCTTTTGCCCGACAAACCCTTCGTCGCCTCCGCGTTGGAAAATTACGTGACGCGGTAGCGCCGGACACCCTCTCCGCACTGTTCGCAAGCATTCAATCTATCGCTAGTAAGATACTCGAGTTCGACTGCAGGATTTATCAATACGAAGACGATGAATTTGTCTCGAAGCCTTTCTTGGATCTCAACCACCTCCTTCTGAAGATGTCGAGCGTCGAATCGCTAGAGATCAATCTGAGCGGACGCGTCGAGACGGATCTTGTCTCCGAATCCGGGACAAGAGCGGACATGACTAGGAAAGTCGATCGTGCGATCGTTGAGACCCTGAAGGCAGCCAAAAACCTCAAACATCTCGTCCTTCACGTTCGCGGGGATCCGCCAACGCCCGAACTCGAAGGTTGGGCGAAGACGATGTCGACGCTGCAATCACTTACGCTCGCCATTGGGAGGCCCGAGTTGGAGCGAAAGGACCACGATTTGCGCCCAGAGTGGGTCACAGACCTCTCGAATCGAATCGAAGCTGCTCTCCCAGCTTCTACGACCTTTTCCACTCGCTTTTACACGCTCGATTGACGGCGCGAGTCTCTACTATTTTCTCGCACGGAGGCATCTTTCGCTAAGCCATCACTTTGTAGAGCATGTGATATAATTCTTGATATGTAAGTATTTGCTGTCGCTTGTAATTACCAGCAGCTTTGGTCACCTTCAAATGAGTCGATGCCAGAGCAAGTCGAGTCATTGATTTTGTGGCAAAGGTGGGAAACTTTGCGCCGCAGGCTGAAGTGCAGTTACTAGTGGCTTTCTACATAATGTGTGCGCGTTGGGGAAGCCGATGAAACATGTCGAGTCAAATTGCAATTTCCGGTGGCGATATTTAATGATTTTGTAAATTGATCTTGACCTTGCCCCTACCTCGCCTGTGCTTCTTTCTCCTTCGACCCACGCGGCGAACCACTCACCACGATGTCGCAAATCACATGTAAAGTCACCATAAATCACAGCTCCCTCAGCTCATCGACCCGCAAGATGATTCTCAATCGCGAGGACTTGACACCTTGGAGCCACCTCGAGAGCACTATTAAGTCGCGGTTCAACCTTGCCGAGGGCGTCGAGTTTGCAGTCCTCATTTACGACGCGGATGGCGACGAGCTGACCATTGTAAGCCTTTCTCCCATGCCCGCCCGCCACTGTTGTAAGGTCAAACCTGAGCGCTGACGCCACTGCTGTCCTGCGCCCTTTGAACAGAGCTCCAACCGCGAGTTACGAGAGCACTTGGACTCACTCGACGCGAATCAGTTCGTTTTGAGGTTCACCGTCGTCTTCGCCACTCAAACGCATGTGACCGAGTCACCTACGCAGTACCACTCGTTGTCCGGCGGATCCGAACATCACACGTCATCCTATGCACCCTCCGAGCCTGTGGGCACCACTGGTTTTGAACAGGCTTGTACTGCGACGGAGAGGTCAGCGTCTCCAACTTACGAGGGATCGGACGGCGAGGATGAGTTTGAGCTCCTTAGCGACTACAGCGGAAGCGAGGGAACAGATGTACCTGAACTTACACTCGAGAAGGGCAAAGGCAAGATGGACGAGCCCCTGGACTCGAGCATTGCTGGACTCCGCATCGTCGAGCCAGACCATGAAGTCGCACCCGTCGCGACGCCACACAATCTCGAGACCGAAACACCCACCCCCTTTGTGAGCTCAGCCGAGGATCCTCTCGAGGAGTCACTCCCCACCTCCTCCCTTCCTTCTTCTTCCACTTTTGACACGGCGGCGACCAACAATGATGCCGACCCAGACGACACCCCACTTCCCACCC
>JASZXU010000772.1:0-14394 GCA_035521515.1 Phenoliferia sp. Uapishka_3
GACCTGCTCCGCGCAAATTAACAAAGCTACAACGAAAGGAACTGAAAGAACGAGACCTCCCACTGACTCCAGGGCGACGAGTCGCTTTCCATCAGAAGCCTTCTGCTGCCGCTGCCGAGGGCGGGAAAGAAGAAGGATGGATTTTGGCGCAAATCACGGAGTGCTTGGGAGGGGATAAGAACAAGTATGTGCCAACTTTTCATCGATAGATTATGCCTCTTAACTTCAGTGGCGTCGCAGGTATCGAGTTCAGGATGTTGATTATGATCCAACAACCACAAACGAACAAGGGTGTGTTGCTCAGCTCAGGTCTACCGCTGAAGGCGCTATGCTGACTCTTCGCCTGCCCAGGGTCTTCAACACTACTATCAAGTACCTCATACCTCTTCCCGACAAGCACGGAAAGTCAATGTACGATATACCCGTCGGATCTGCGGTCATGGCACTATATCCCGACACCACCTCGTTTTACCGAGCCGTCATCGTTTCCGGGCCAGAAATGCTTCAGGTTGATAAGGGAAAGGTGGGCTTAAATCTGTTCACAGCTCATTTGATCGCTTGCTGACCTGTTCATGACGAGCAGAAGAAAGAGAGAGTTTATTTTGTCACATTCGACGACGACGACAACGCTGTGCGCAAGATTTCTGTTGAGATGGTTGTTGAGGTCCCTTGATGTGTCTATCATTGCAAGTTATATATTCATTCACGTCCACTGCCTTTTTCTCTTCGAGCATGCTGATCTTGGCTGATTTACCCTATCTAAGCTAAGCTTGGACTTCGGAAAGTCTCCGACTCGTCCGCACACTCGGCCGGTTTGCATAGCTCCCGCTTCAACCGCTGTTGGCTTCTGTCCACATCCCACTCAGTACGAAAGCGCAACCATGCCAGCCACCTCCGCATCTCTTATCAGAATCGAACCCGTTGATCATGGCGTTGGCTCGACCCTCGCTTTCGGAGCTACAGCGACCGGAGTCGACTTGGAGGATCTTGACGAGGCGAGCTTCCGAATCATTGAGGATGCTCTTTATCGCTTCAAAGTACTTGTCATCAGTGAGTGACAATCTATGATAGAAAAGAAAGCCGCTCAGCAAGAACTGCTCCGCAGAGAACCAGAAGCACCTCACCCCAGTCAAGCAATTCAAGTTCGTTCAACGGCTGGATCCCGATGCACCCAAAGAGCATTCAGCTGGGCCTCGGAAGGAGACTCAAGAGCGGTATCGTCCAAACCAGCGCACTCTGTGAGTTCAGGGCGTTTGGTCTCTAGTTTTGCGGAACCTGGGCACGCAATAGTTGGGTAGAACGATGCCTGTACTGTACTGTACTGACTGTAGTTTGCGTAAAGACTGGAGGAATATCGCACCCCGGACATGCCTGATTGTCCCGAAGGTGAAGTCGCTTCCCATTCCGACAGCCCCACAGCGAAACTGATTTGATTTATGTATACGATAGTCCGGATGATCGGGAACGGAAAGGTCGAGACTCCCCACTATGGTCTTGAAGGGGAAGTGTTCTTGAAGCAGGCGTCCCACCAGCACCAGCACAAGAACCCGATGCAACAGGAGGAGCTGGACAAAGGCTTGAGTCGCTGGTTGCGGTGGCATATGGACGCTTCGTGCTTCCGTGTAAGTCAAAAGACTACTCATTATTCCTCTTGGGCTAACCTCTCTTTGGTTCCAGCGCGATCCGCCGTATGTAAGCGTTGAGTTTTGACACTCGCCTACCCACCGCGATGTTCGCTAAGCTGTGCTGCTCCTCCCAAGGTAACGACTCTTCACTGCATCAAGAACCCCGTTGGTCCACCTATCACTGTCAAGTGGGACGACGGGACCGGAACGGAAATGGTTGTGCCTGCGGGAGCAACTGGCTTCACAGATTCCGCAACGACGTTCAAGATGATGTCGCCGGCGGACCAAGAGCTCGCGCGCAACTCCAAAGTCGAATACTGGCCTCACCCTTACGTTCAGAATGGCATGTGTAAAATCGGAAACGCAGGCCTGGGTCTATTGAGTGAAGGTCTCGAGATCCCTCTGGAGGACTTGCCCCCATACGAGTGAGTCCGCAAGTGTCAAATGCGCGGTAATGTCGCTGACCACTCACAATCTATCAGTGAGAAGGAAATCAAGATCTACCCGCTTGCTTGGCACAATCCTGTAACAGGGGAGGAGGTTCTTTCTGGTACGTCGCGGTACTCCGCAACCACAGGGACTCTTTCTTACCTTTTTTGAACACAGTGCACTCTGTGTGTGCCCGCCGGCTTCACTTGAAACATTCTCCTACAAGCGAAGTCCGTATTTTGGACGATCTGAAAGAGGTTCGAGACCTCCTTTTCAAATGGCAGCGCCCTGCCGTCGAGCCAAACAGTAGGTCGTTCTTGGGTCGTCCCAGAGGATTGCTTTCAATTGCTCCTGCTAATCGCTCTCTCTTGGTTTCAGATATCTGGGCTGCAAGCTACGAGGAGGGGGATATGGTCGCCTTCTGCAACCGACTTGTCTAGTATGTTCGTGTTCCTTTTTGCACCGAGACAGCGCTGACTTTCGCAGGATATGTTCTTCAGTCACAGTGCGGTCGAGGTACCAGCTTCATACGGGCCACGCTTGCTGCATCAAGCTCAAGTGGTGAGCTCCTTTTGACCTGTAACGTTCAACCATCGATACTGAATCTAGTCCACTTGCAGCCAGGCTCGGCGCCCCCCTCCTGAGCATCATACAGACGTTTATTTCAGACGATACATTAGGCACCTGCTGTGGAGAAGAGGATCCACCTCCCTCCTTTTCAGTGATGTCGAGCAAGAAGAAGGCCCTCGAATCATTGTTGTCTAACTTTTCTCCCCGAAGTACTACCAGTCGCGTATTTGTTTGAAAAGTTTACTTCGACGATGAGGGTTTCAGCCCCGAAGCCCGGAAAGAAGCACGTGTTGAACAAAGAAAGAGGATCGAAAGGTGGTCATGAGGTGGTACTTTTGCGAGCCGAACGCTATCTCGCCATTTTCTCCGCCCCTGGGCTCGCGGAACTTGGCGTTCCGAAGAACCCGGCCCGCAATCTTGTTCTGCCCCCACTTCGCACTCGCCTTTTTTCCCTCGATGAAGACACAAGCGCTCGTCGTGGCCTCACTGCATGCTCCATTCGTCTTACAAGACGTTGAGCTTGACGAGCCGCAGGCGAATGAGGTGTTGGTCAAAATCACGGTAGTTGACTCACTCGCTCTTGCTGAGGGCTGTGATTGACAATCTACTTTACCACTCTAGGCCTGTGGTCTCTGTGCAACAGATATCCACATCCAGGAAGGCGTGTTCCCATCTCTCTTCCCAAGCATACAAGGTCCGTTAAAATAAAAGCTTCCCCACATGATCCCTCAGCTCCTCCCCTCGCGTCCTCGTGCTGCCGAACGTGTGTAACTGACTCTTTCCACTTTGAAGGTCACGAAGGAGCCGGAATTGTGCTTGCGGTTGGCTCTTCTGTCACTCGTGTGCTCCCGGGAGATGCGGTGCTTCTCTCGTTTGCATACTGCGAGACCTGCCACTTCTGCACCACAAAACATCCATGCGCGTGTTTAACCTTTGTCGAACGTAACTTTGGAAGAGTCCGAAACGAGGTTGTGGGGGCCAAGGGGACCGCTACTGGGTCGGCTGGGGAAGAGGTCCTAGGTGCGCTTCTTGGTTGGACTGCTCGATGGGAGAATTCTGCGCTTACATAGTCTTCAATCTTTAGGAAGCTTCTTTGGCCAGTCAAGTATGGCCAGGCACGCTGTCGTTGCGGAATCCTCCGTGAGTTCGAAAGTTCCTCGAAATCCTGCATTCACCGTACGCTCGGAAAGTTGGGGCTAACACTGCTCAATCTCAGTGCGTGAAAGTACCTCTGGGAACAGACCTTGTCATGTTGGCACCCCTGGGATGTGGACTACAGACAGGGTGCCCGCTCTCAGTGTTTCGCGAATATTCAGTCCGAAGCCTCCTGACAACATTACGTTTCTTAGAGCTGGGGCGGTGTTCAAAATATTGAAGCCAGAAAAGACCTCCTCCATCGTCATATTCGGGCTGGGCGCGGTCGGTTGTGCTGCTCTGTTTGCCGCGAAATATCTCGGACTCAAAACAATTATTGCGGTGGACCTCGTTCCTTCGCGACTCGAGCTCGCCAAGTCGACAGGAGCAACACATGCCTTTGATGGGAAAGATCCAAACCTCCTGGAGAAGATTCGGGCGGCAACAGAGGGGCTGGGGGCGGATTATTCGATTGAGGCGACAGGTTTCAAAACGGTCCTTCGAAGCGCCTGGGATGCTTTACGGAATTTTGGTACCGTCTGCAGGTATGCCAATATTCTGAAGCTTACTCTACTCGAGCCTAACTTGAAGTGTTTAGCATCGGAACGCCAGGACCAGGTCATCCCCCTCCCTTCGAGTATGTTACTTTTGATTCTGTCAGACGGGCCTTCAGGCGCTGGCTAAAATCCATCTGATCACTCTCAGCATTCACGACCACGTCAACACATCCAAGCGCTACATCGGTAAGCGTTAGTCAATGTACCGCCGCACGGGGTGTACTTACTGTGTGTTTGGGCAGGGGTCGCGGAGGGCGACTCGAACCCTCCAGAGGTGAGACTTCAACCGGGACGTCCTGTTTATTTGCGTCCACTGATTTCATTACTTGCATCAGTTTCTTCCATTCTTAATGAGGTAATATGGGTATCGTATGTTTCATCTCAATATCATCCATACTTATACAGCACACCACCGCCAGGTTATATGAGGAGGGTCACTTTCCTGTAGACCGAATCTCGAAGACTTTCAAGGTGGAGGAGTTCGACGACGCTGTGAAAGCTATGTGAGGGGCTTGATTCGCTAAGAGTCCAGAAAGTCACTGATAGAAAGACTCATAGGTCGACTGGTACGGTCATCAAACCGATCATTCTCTTCTGAAATGGAAACCTGTGGGCAAGCAATTCCTTCAGGACTTCCAAGCTGTACTTCAAGTGTAATACCTCGAGCCGTACCCAAACCTCGAGATTAATTGGCAACATCGACATCCGGGTAATCGCGGCGAACTCAAGCGAAGTTCCATGAACGGCATCCCGCCTCAAGGCCCTCCTCGAACTTCATCTCCGACTTCCTGCGCACCCCAAACCTTCACCATGTCAGCTTTCATCTCACCAGACGCTCTCAGAGCTCAGTTCGCGGCTTCAATGAGCTCGCTGTTCAAAGCCGAAGTCCCACTGTATGGAGAGCTTATCGCGCTCGTCGACGCGACCAACGAGCCGCTCTTGGGTCCGCTATCGCCAGAAGAGCGAGGGAGGCTCAGCGCCGAACGACATGGTGCTATTCGAGTCGGGACACCAACTGAGCTTCGGACTCTGTCACGGCTGTTTGGTCTTCTGGGGATGACGGCGGTAGGGTGCGTGCGCGGAATGAAGGGGCTCAATGTTGTTGTGCTGACTTCTTTCCTGATCTGGCTAGGTACTATGATCTCTCAGTCGCAGGACATCCAGTACACGCCACTGCCTTTCGATCCGTCTCGGAAGATTCTCTGATCAAGAACCCCTTTCGCGTATTTTGCTCGCTGTACGTTGCTTGATGTGCCGGTGTGGCTTGACCAGCTCATGATGCTCCTTCCAAGTCTTCGTCTCGATTTGATTCCAGACGAAGAAATAAGGAAACAGGCCATGGATACGCTTTCAAAACGTTCCATCTTCACGCCAAGGACGCTGGCATTTCTTGATTCGGCGGAGCGAGATGGTGGCATCGAGGAGCAGGATGCCCATGAATTTGTTAGGGAGGCGTTGAAGACTTTTCAATGGCATGCCATGGCTTCAGTCAGTCAGCAAATGTACGAGAAGCTCTTAGGTGTTAGTCGACTCTGTAAGCTCTCGCCCTCGCAGGAAAGACGAGGCTGCTGACTTCGCTCCTGCAGTGGCGGACATTTGCTCCTTCCCGGGACCTCACATAAATCGTAACAAAGTCAGGATTGTCAGAACAGACCAGTAAACTTATCATCGACTGTGCCGACAGACTTGACACCTTGTACTTTGGACATTGATGTGGTGCAAGAATCAATGATCACTCGAGGGTGCAAAACTTTTACGCTCACCCTACTTCTGCTCGCGTACTTATCATGACTTCTCAGGATACCTCCGAAATCCATCATCGAGGGACCACCACCTCGACTCTGCCCGATTCTCTTGCGGCAGACTTCCTTCAAAGCGCTCGAGGAACGAATACTTTTCATCGACGACGAACATCGCACCACTCTCGGCCACCACACTGCCCGCTTTGGCGAGGTAGAATCTCGAGGTGCCGCTCTTACCCTTAAGGGTAGAGAGCTCTTCAATCGACTCTTCGAGCAGGCGAGAGAAACCGAGGTCGAAGTCGCGGGAGGATCTCACATCGAGTTGCGAGACGACGGCGAGCCGGGAAGGAAAACACCGGAGGAAGAAAGTGCAAACGCTGTTCATCAGCGACACTTGGCTTCCTTCTTCGAAGAATTTCCAGATGATTGGGAGGAGTTGAGGAAGCAAGAATTGGTTTACTTTCGATACGAGCTAGTTGAGGCAGGGCAAGAGCCGGAGGTTGCGGAGTTTACGATGGACGAGCTGATCGCGTCAGGTAAGGTTTTGGCCAAACCGATAGTATACGAGGACTTCCTGTATGTTTTATATCGACTCGAGCCTTTTCTGGTCGGGGATCTCTGCTGATTTGCGACATTTATCAGACCCGCGAGCGCGGCAGGGATCTTCAACTCAAACCTCAAATCAGGGGAGAGTACGATATCAGAAGGAAACCCGGATCAGACGGCGTTCGAGGTTGCTCTTGGGAGTAAGGTGGAAGATGCGGACCGACTTTATCGCGAGCGGCAGAGCGCCAGTGTGGATCAATTACGGCGAGGTTTCCCCAATCTGAAGCTGGGCAAGTAGAAATTATTCATCGAGCGAAATAGCGATATGTGATTTCAGAAATTCACAGGTGATTGCAGAACCCGACTGTGAAATCTCCTTTTCCTCCGAGGCCTTGGGCGCTCTCGCTCCTCTCCCTTCACCACGTTCGACATGAACATCACCCTGCTCGGACCAGACATGTAAGGACTTGCTTTCTGGACTATAATTGATCGCTTACTTCTCTCCTTGTAGCCTTTTGGAAGTAGCGAACCTCTTGCCGCCAGCTGGCCCCTCGATGGCAGATCAGCACTTGGATCAGCACCTAATGCGTCACCACCGCCACCAAAAGCCCACAGAGGATTGCATCTCTCTTGGTTCGACCTGCAAAGTCATTCGGGAAGCTCTGGCTCCACTTCTCTTCCCTTGCATCACCTTGGGCTCTGTCGATGAGATCGATGAGAGGCCACACGAGATTATTCCGCGCCGCGGATTTGGCAATCTGTCGAGAAATGTCCTGAAGCACGTCAGGTGAGTGGTTCGAGGATTCTGCACTAGTAATCTGCTTACACTGTTTTATAGGCTCGTGGTGTTCTTCCTCGTTTTGGCGGAGGATATAGAGGCCAGTGCGAAATGCATTGAGGTTGCACTTTTTCAGCCATCCTCGTTAGGTTGTATTGATACAAATCACTACTCAGAATATGCCTAGCCTCAAGATGTACATTCACGCCCACCCAGCTCCGATTCCAACCCTCGTCGCAAAAGCTCTTCAGTCGAAGCCCACCTTGAACGCCATTCGCATCGAGCACTTCGCTGTCGACTCTCTTCCATCCCTACTTTGCCTGTGCCCACTGGAAAGCATCTATTTTGATGCGACAGAACGCGACGAAGAAGCACCAGTTGTTCTTCTCCCTCACGCCCCTCTTACCGTCGAGTCAGAATGTCGTCGCAACGGCGAGCCGCCATCGGTAGCTCAGTGGAAGAAAGCCCTCGTTAGCGGACTTGCTCGGCTTTTCCTCAAGTCTCGGGATCATCTCCAGCAATTGTTTCTGGCCTGGTGTCCGGAAGTTGAGTGGCTGGGTGACCTCATACTCGAGATCAAACGTCTTGGGGGTCCTCTCACTTTGTTTCCAGCGCTTCGACGGATCAGGTTGTCATCCGATGGAAGGGGGACTGGCAAATCTCGCGAGCTCAAAGCTTTGCTCGCAATGGCGCCGAATGTCGAACAAGTCTGTTTCCAGGGCGGCTTCAAAGGGCTGGTTGTATTGCCGGCAGACGTCAAAACTCTCAAGTCCGTGTGAGTTCGAGCTCTCCGATCCGCAACGTAAGAGTATACTGACAGTCTACAGTCACCTGAATATTTTCCCGGGATCTGACTCCGCTGCTGCCCTCCGGGGGGTCTTTGCTTCGAGCAACGTCGAGGAGTAAGCGCTATGACTCGACAGCATCTTCCCCACGTTACTTAGGCGAGGTTCTGCCTAAGTCTCGAAATTGCTCCCGTCCGCCTTCCCATCGTTCGAGCCGTCTTCGCACCCGGCCTGCTAGGTCACTCCGTCACAAAGCTTGAGCTCTACGTTACCGACGTCTCCGGATCTAGCTTCAAATTAGCAGACCTCCGGCATATTCTAGCAGCGTGCCCTCATTTGGACATCTTCGCTCTCGGAGTACTGAAATGCGGCTGGGCTGTCTCAATGGTATGTCTACTTCTGGCTTGTGGGGAACGTTGGTGCAGCGCCGACGAGGACGGCTCCCAGGTGGACGTGATCAAGGAGCTTTCGAGAGGAGCCCCAAGCCTCCGCGAGTTCATTTTTGATCATCCGTGGGAAGATGCTCCTGTAGGGCAAGTCCCATTTCAGCATTCGGATGGGCGCACAATCCGTTCCGACAAGTACGCGAACTTTCGAGTCCTGTCGGTCACGCATGGGAGCGTTGCAGCTGAAGTTATCCACCGTATCCGTGAGTTCGATTTTCCTTAAACTCCGGATTCAGCTGAATCTAGTTGATTGAAAGGTTCCGATGTCGCCGCCGTCACTCCCGTTTATCAGAGGAGGTTTCGCCACTTCGCAAAAGTCTGCCCTCGTCTCGAGAAAGTCACTTGGTTTGCGACACTGGAAGTGGATTGGGTATGGGAGTTCTTGAGATGGCCTGGGGAGATGGTCAAGATTTCTCAAAGCTATGAGGTCAATTACCAGGGAAGCCCAGACGACGCTATCCCTGGCACAGGCCAAAAATGTGTGGTGATGAGGCCATGAGGACGTGAAAGGGGTAACCTAGCTTGAGTGCTTTGCTTGGATAGCATTGAAAAATGATGGCTTGCCTTTTGTCGTCGCGAACGCTTTTGGCGATTTCGCAAGCCGTGAAAATTTGCATAAATTTGCCCGGACCACGGCGAGTGCTTTTTGCTACAAGAGTGTAAGAAAGATTAGTGTTTCACTTGGGTCTCATGAAAACGGACTGACTTTATTTGTTGTATGTCCTGACTTCCTGAAGGGAGGTAAGAAGGAAGACATGAACATAGACGACGGACGATACCACCTGTCGACACCTGTGAGGTAGCTCACGGGCCTCAGTGAGCAGGCTGTCGCATTGGCGGCTCGCTGCAGGGCGACGAATATTTCGAATGGACGCCCAGGTCAGTACGAACCAGCCGATTGTGCTGGACAACGGCAGTGGCACGCTCAAAGCTGGTACGAGCAGCCCTCCTGCTTACCTTCATCCCCGCGCGACGCTAACTTTTGGTTTCGAATCATGAATCGTCAGGTTTCGCTGGCTCGGATCATCCTAGCGCTTTCTTCCCTTCATATGTCGGTACGCTCAACGCGAGGTGGACTTGCGTTTGAGGAGCGAAGGTCGGCAGCTGATCTTGTTGGCAACACGCGTGCTCAGGGAGACCAAAACATACTCGGGTGATGGCCGGGGCAGTTGAGGGGGATACATTCATTGGGAAGAAGGCTCAGGAGCTACGGGGGCTGTTGCGGATAAAGTGAGTGATGCTCGCTGGCGGCGCGGATGGGACGTGTTTTGAAGGGAGGAGGCGCGTGAGCAAGAGGCCTTTGGAGCTGAGAGCTGATGTTTCTGATTTCGTACAGCTATCCAATATCACACGGAATCGTGACAGACTGGGATGACATGGAGCGAATCTGGTCCCACGTTTACTCAGAAGAGCTTCGCACGCTCTCAGAAGAGGTGCGCCTTCAAATCAGCCTCCGCGCACGCGTCAAGAAACTCACTCACCAACTCGATACGATGTAGCACCCCGTACTCCTTACCGAGGCACCGCTCAACCCGCATACAAATCGTGAACAAGCCGCGCAGATCTTCTTCGAGACGTTCAATGTTCCGGCGCTATATACATCTGTGCAAGCTATTCTTGCATTGTAAGTAATCTATCCGTCCGTGATCTCCTGAATACACCTTATGACTTCACTCTAGATACGCATCTGGGCGGACGACTGGGATTGTTTTGGACTCGGGTGACGGTGTGACACATGCGGTGCCAGTATTCGAAGGCTTTTCAATGCCACACGCTATTCGAAGGGTGGATGTGGCCGGAAGGTAAGCTCTACTCTACCCGGCCCGGTCACAGTCCAAGATGCCTTTGAAGCTGGGCAAAGGACTAACAAACGTCTATGAGTCTACAGGGACGTAACGGACCACCTTCAACTTTTACTCAGAAAATCGGGTTATCACCTGCACACAACAGCGGAGAAAGAGGTTGTGAGGATGATTAGTGAGTTTCGACTGGTTTTGCCGATCGTCTCGAAATGCTTTGCTGAAGGCGTCTGTCGTGCACAGAGGAAAAGACATGTTACGTCGCCTTGTCGCCATCAAAAGAGGAGAAAGAATCACAAACAAATAGCCGAGGAGAGGACTACCGACTTCCGGACGGGAACGTGATTCGAGTACGTCACCTCAATCTGCCCTCCACGAATGCGATCTGACTTCCTTACCATTTTTGATCAGCTTGGCCCAGAACGACATCGAGCCGCCGAGCTCCTCTTCACACCAGAACTTGTAGGACTAGAATATGCCGGAGTGCATCAAGTTATTATCGACTCGATTCAGTGCGCCGACCTCGACCTTCGCAAGAGCTTGTTTGGGAACGTTGTCCTTAGTGGAGGAGGAACGCTCATCAAGGGTACGCTATATTCTTTCGCGACTACACGTGTATGCTTCTTTGAGGCTTATGCTTACTCCTCAACTTTTTTCCGCAGGCTTTGGAGACCGATTACTGCACGAAGTGAAAAAGCTGGCACTTCGAGAAACAAAGATCAGGATCAGCGCACCACCAGAGCGAAAGTACTCAACTTGGATCGGAGGAAGTATTCTAGCTGGTCTCAGTACCTTCAAGAAGATGTGGGTGTCTGCGGAGGAGTATCAGGAGGGTGAGTCCCTATTCATAGCCTGAAAGACTAGGAGTTAGTGGACAGTTGACAAGAGTTGACCGCTTCGCCTACAGATCCCGACATAATTTTCCGAAAAATGATGAACTGAGGTCCGGAGGATAAGAAGTTGTTTGTTATTTTTTTTCACGTCAATGATACCCACGCCACAATCGCAAAGTACTCGTTTGCAGGACGGTCAGGCGTCCCGACGCCGACAGAGTTGCACCTCTCCCAGTTTTCTTAAAAAACAGTCACCCACCCCTCAGCACGCCACAGATTACTCTGATTCTAACGTTGACCATCTCGACGGCCAACAAGCTGGAAGCTAAAAACACTGTGCCGCCCTCTCGCCCTCTCGCACTGCCCCACACCTCTCGCTACCAATGGTCGTCGAACATCTTCAATGTAGCTAGTTCCTTTCAATTGAGTGTCTATGCAAATCGAGTGTCTTTGTGTTTGAAAACCCATGCTGCCTCCCGTCCACCTCAAACCGTCGGCGAATATGGCGAGACGATCGTGAACTCCTCCGACGAATCGCCTGAGCTTCCAATGAGCACAACAATATATGTCGAGTGTGTGGTCAAGTCTTTCGGTAGGGTGACTACGCTGGTTCCATCTCCAGTGTAGAGCTCGACGTCGGATTTGAGTAATCGCTCTGCAAGACAGATCCACGAAATCAGCCAACCCCGTCCGACCATCTTATACGGAAACTGTATCTACCATCATGGAAACTTGGACTTCCTTCGAGCAAGTAAGCCAGGTAAATACTTGCTGTCTGGCCTACTTGGCTTCTGTTGATACCAGACGGAAAGGTGGTGTTCCTGTCGGTGGCGACGCCGAAGTTGCGTGTCAGACTTCACCGGACTGGACACCAAGTGTATTCACACTTACCATCGCACTGTGATCTCGTTCCCAGCATTGAAAACGTTCCCGGAGTGGGGTGAGAGGACGGGTGGCCAGTAATCTTCGCGTTTCTGCAATGCGAGGGGGAGGGCGGAGATGAGGGAGATGAGGACTGCGAAAGAGATGATTGCTGATCGGAGGTAATGCATCTTTCTTGATGTGTTTTGTGTGGCGTTGGAAGGAGGAGAAGAGAGAGAAGTTGAGTTTGAGCCGAGATGTCCTTACCCTTTCGCCGAGATGCCTCGCTGTGACGAATCCTCGGACGTACCGGTCAGCTGCCTATAATTATTCCTCTCAGTGCCTCTTGCAATTTCCTCCTTGTATTGATCAACCACTGGAGAGCTCGGAAATGCCGAGAAAGGGTCCTGTTCATCTTTCGAAGCGCGTTCAAGTTGGTCCAAAACGAAACGCTTTCCCTCTTGAGTGCTGGGCATCATATGCATCTGACGCTAAGCTGTTAGACAGGGCACGTAGAGCAACGTAGAGCTTCTCAAATCTCGCAAAATTCACACGCATCCTCGGAGAGTCACGGGTGAAAAGACTGCGGTGACGAGTACGGAGTGTACGCGAGTCATGGTCGCACAGCAGCAGTATGCGAATGTGAGGGGACTGAGCTACCGAAAAATAATGAACAACACTGAGGATCTTGGTACTACTAAACCGATCCTCGGACCCGACCCTACTACTCTTGTTCCACCCAGTCTTGCGCGAGCTTTCCAATGTACGGGAGCTCGTACCTCGCTTCCATGCCAGCATCTTTGTAGGCTCGCAAGCTGGTTGATAGGATAAAAGTGACCGTTTGGAAGAGATTGGATTCGTAACAGAAAAGATAGCGTGGAAACCGGTCAGCGAAGTCGCAGCTTGGATCGTCCGGAAGTGTTGCTCACCTCAAGAATCCCAACAATATTGCGTCGATTCCGAACATTAGGCTTTGCAGCGTTCTTGATGAAAATAGTAACAGGAAGACCAGGTGCCATGCAAACAATGCCATGCACAAAAGTGCCGACTACATCCAGAAGAGCGCGAGGTCAGCATCCGCCTGACCTTCAAGGAGTCTCTCGTCCACTCAAGCTCACCTGCCAGGCATGGAATCGAACATAATCAAGTTCAACCTCGTACATAATCATGTACAGCGCTCCAAACGGTCCGGCATAAGCCACAGCAGCTTCCAAAGCTGATCCGTATCCTAGTCCCGAGTAGCTGCTCACTTCCGTGCCTCCCCCGCCGCTGAATCCTCCGTTCTGATTTGATGAGCTACTGAAGCTCGTTCCGGGGCCAAGGGATCCTACGGGCGCGCCGGCTTGGTAGGATGTATGAGAGGTGGACGAGGAAGCGACGGGAGGGGGAGACCAATGGGATGAAGCGCTTGATGGCTCAGAATCTGGAGAGGCCAGATTTTGAGTAGGTAATACAGAGCGTTTCGAAGAAGCGAACGCACAAGGTGCGAAGTTCAGTGGTGTCGTTGGGTTTGGTGCCGTCATTGGACGTCGGAAGCAAGTCTCGATAAACGCACCCGGTGGGGTCGCCGTACGCCGGTAGCTGGTTCGGAGGTCAAGTGTAAGCTCCTGAAGTGTACCGACTCGAGCGGGGCGTGGTCGACGTAGAGCGATCTGACGGCAGAAGCGAAAGCGCCAGGCCAAGCCCGAGCAGCTTGGCTCCGTCCACATCCCATCCGCGCCATTCGGGTCTAACAACTTCACCATTTCATCTCAGAACGCAATGTGACAACATCATCCTCTCGAGAAGGCCTCCCTCTTTCCAGCGCACCTTCCTACGGGTCGGCAAGCGGACGACGTTCTACCCGGACATCCCACCGTTTTCACCGATGCAATGCCATTTCCTTTCAACGTAGAACAGAGACATGTCCAGAAACGAAGAAACGGAGATGATAGGAAGGCGAGGCGAGTGAGCGTCCCCATCAGTGTTCCAGTTCTTTGTCGCTCTCGGAGCTCCACTTCGCTGACCCGCATCTTCGTGCTTCCAGAAAAATATTGGCAAGTGCGAAGGTTCTATGGCTAAAGCGCCATCTGGTCCCAATTGGGACGCGCACGCTGGAAGCTTTCCTCAAGGGCGAGCCTACGACTTCGCTCGAACGTCGTCTCGCATGTCTGCAAACAGTGGCGCTCAGACTTCAACTCGCCCATTCGAGTGGACGCTTCCTCCATGGATTCGACCCTTCCACCGTTTTCGTGCAGTCGGCGGACCCTCCCAAACTCGTCATTCCCACCAAAAAGACGCATGAGGGAC
>JASZXU010000773.1:0-14388 GCA_035521515.1 Phenoliferia sp. Uapishka_3
ACCGTCATTAATAGTTTCATAGTTGTTTCCAGAAGTGGACCAACTAGCTACTACAGCGGTCATCCGGGCAGCTCATGCGAACAACGGACGGCAGCGGAAGATCTGGAATAGGCGGGTTAGCAAATCAGGGAGGGAATAATGAGCCTGAAAGCACTGACCTTCGACAGTGGTATCTTGAAGACTACGCCGCACTGTTTCCCAGCGGCGACGAGTCAAACTCGCATTTCTTGAGTAAGCCGCCACCCACGCCAACATTCTCCGCACCTCCCATCCAAGCCGGATAAGTTCTTCATTTGCCCGATCACGCTGCAAAACCCAAGCAATTCCAGCCTTTACATCAACGTTGGTCGCCCAGAGTTCTGTTGGCGCGAGAAAGTAGTCGTCATGCCAAAAAGGATCGGTGGGCTCGAGGGTGAGGAGAATCTTGAGACCTTGAGCTGCGGGTGGAATGAATTCAGGGTTCGGACACTTGAGAAGGAAAAGGGTGACAGCGTCGTTGTAGGTTTTGATTGCCTTGACCGCAGCTTTGTGGGGAGCCTTGAACTTCCGGAGGAGGTATTGAATTCCCGCGTAGCCTAAGAAATCCAATTAGCATGAGATGAGCTTTCAAACTATTGTGGTAGAGGAGGAGTACTAACCCATAAGGTACCCACGGCCACCAGCGCGAGCATCCTTGAGGGGTTGGTACATCGCGCAAAGTCCGAAGACTTTGAGTCGAAGCGAGGTTAGACCTTCAGATACACGGCAGATGTATTCAAATTCTTGCGGAGTTACCTTGAATCAGTATTTGTGTTCAGTCAGTGGGGAAATGACGAACCTGGGCCGGCACCGAGGTCTGCGAGTGCTTGCGCGAGTTGTGTCTTAAGCGCGGCTTGACGATCCCGAAGCACTCCGTAGACAAGAGCATCATCATCAAGATTCCGGGCGCCCATGCGAAAGCGAGCTGAAATGGTTGTGCTGAAGACAGGGTACCAAGGGTTTGTCAGTGAGAAGTGTGGCAAGCCTTTGATTGAGACAGCACTCACAGTCCTTGAGTAGTCTCATCAAGCTCGTGGAAAAGGGCACCAAAGTGCGAACGACGATTAAGAGAATCTGAACGGAGCTCTGCGGCTGGACGGTGACGCTGAGCCTCACGCTGTTTCTCCCACTCGGCAAGGAGGTTGGATGGTGCAAAGCGGGAAGCGTCAATGTTGAGAAGGCGAGATAATTCGGTGTTTGCGTTGTTGAGCTTTGTTCGAGCTGAATCATAGCGACGCGAGAGCCATGCCGCTGAACATTGCTTTAGCACCAGTCCGGTCAAAAAGGGATAGAAACTCACGAAGGGAGGCACGGTGCTCCAAGTTGATATGCTCTGTTCGAAGAGCGATATTCTCGAGTCGGTGAGAGGAGGTTGCTCCCCTGTTGAGCGGAATGAGACCTCGAAGACGGTTCCAGAGCCGCTCACAAGCCTCGCCGTCCGAAAATCCAAAGCCAAAGATGAGGCGAGGATTGAACTTGAGCTGACAGGGCCACACATGCGCAAATGCATGGAAGACAGCTGTGGCAACCCGGAGGCGGGAGTGGAGATGTACGAGAATGTTGCGCTGGAACCGAGCGTTGTCAGCTCAATGTTTCACAATGCAGCAAAGCACTCACCAGCATCATGTGCGCCCAGAGATTGCAAGCAATATCATACTCGACGTTGAAGGTAGCCAGAGGCGCAACAATTGTCATCAAGAAGGAGATAACCGCAAGCGCAAAGAAGAGTCTGCGTAAGGCCATTGGGTCAGCCTCAACTAGATGTCTGACCGACTGAGGAGCGCACTTTTCGCCTGACTTTGTAATGTTAACAATCTTGAGGCATATGTCGTGGCGGCAAACGGCGGCAAGTAGACCTGTGTCTGTCTTGCGATCGAACGAAGTACCATCCGTTTTCGCACCGTCGCTGGCGGCCTTCCAAGAATCTGAGCAAAAGTCCTGCAATGGTGTGTCAGTGAGAGGAGAGGTGAAAACACTGGGTGCAGCTGACCATGTCGTTGGTGGCATCCTTCTTCACCTTCTGCTTCAACCCCACCTCCGCTTCCATCGCATCGACCAAATCTTTGCTGAGGAAGAGCTCCGGCGCCTTTCGCTGAGCGTCATTTGTCGCGCTGAGGTCCCGGCTCTGCTGGAAGTTTCCGTCCAGACAGATGTCGATCTGGTGAAGACCACACTGCTCAGCCTGGAGGAGCTCTGCGGTGTCGGCAGGACCGAAGCACGCGGGACAGCGAGCAGCCATAATGTCAAGCTGAGTTTCACCCAGGAGCCGCGAGACCTCTTTCTTACCGAATTGCAAGAGGTTGCGGTACTCGTCTACTGCCGCTCTGGCAAGGTGACGTAGCTCTATCTCCTGCGCAAGCGGACGAGGCTCAGCTGCCGTCCCTTCGGTTGAACGTCGCAAAAACATGAAAGCTGACCTTGACTCGGGAGTCTTTCACCTTGAAAGTCCCGCACATCCCTCGATGGAAAGCCATCATGCCTTTACTCCAAGATTCGATAGATGTGGGGTGCTCGAGCCAGGCGGTGTGTTGTTGAGCGAGGAGGATGAAGGAAAAGGCGGATGCGGGGGTACGCGGGGTACAGGCGAGGAAACCGTGCGCGGCAAGGTGGATAACGTCGGAGTGGCAAGCGCAAAAGTCGAACTCGTGGGTGCTTTCTGCGGACCGGGACTGTAGAGTGAGTGCGCCAGCTTCTGCAAGGAAGTACAACAACGTACGATGGGTGATGTAAAAGAGTTTGACTTGCCGTTTGCGGGTGATGCAGTGGTCCGGGTTCGTGCAGAGATCGAGGGTAGTAGCTTGCCAATTGAAAAAGTTGGCGGTATCCCATGAGAGCCTGGAGAAGACCGGGAAGAGCGAGGGACGGATCGCATCCCAGTCGGATACAATGACTTTGAGGCCCGCCGTATACTTTTCAGCACCTAGAGATGGTGCTTGGCTTGGGACGAGACCTGCCCAGCCAGACGACACTCCCTCTTGGAGCCAGTCGAGGTCCTCATGTCCTCCAAGGTCGGTATTGTTGCCGTCCGGCGCTTGGGCGGGGCCGAAAAGTGTGAGTCGTGCGTGCGCGAGAGACTCCGCTACAGCAAGCTCTTGAGCAAGCGCACGTCCAGTGAGAGGAGGTGCGGGAGGGCCGAAGGTTGGGAGGGTGAAGGAAGCGCCCTGTGGGACGTCTCGAGCCTGTGACTTGCGAGGCTTGTTGGGTCGAGAGGAGTCGGTCTTGCGTTTCGTGCTCTTACCGAAGAGGTTGTTGAACATAGGATTGTGGAGAATGAAAGTCGAGTGTGCTGATGGGAAAGGTGAAGCTGAAAGAAAGTGGAAATGTTGTGTGAGAGGATTGAGAGTGGCGTTGAAAGACAAGCTGAGGAGCGCCGCTCATTCTGGCCGAGGCGCTCGACCAAATCTTTCTAAGTCGGCGCCGAAAAGCAAGCATGCTTGCAGCGCGCGCAAGCAGGGGGGTTTCTCTTCGTCAAGTGCTAGATCTTTTCGTTTTCTACACTTCGTCTAGTGCAATATTATACTGTCAGAGGTGGCCCGGTGCTCGGGACTTTGGCCAAGCTTGATTCCCTCCCTGCGCCCGGCAAAATCACCTTTTGAGTAGGTTCAACATAGCTTTCGCGCGTGCGCCTTGAAGTGAAGCGAGGCACGAGCGGCTAAAAGCGCCCTCAGCCGTTTCGCGACCCTTGGCCGAAAAGGTACATGGCCCTCTGTAGGCCAGAGATCTGAACTTTATGCAATTTTGATAACGGAATATAGTTCAGCTTAGCTTTATCTACGAGTACAAGGCTTCAGATGGAGAATTCAAACACATTTTGGAGCGAGTTGAGATGAGCGATCTGAGCCTGCTTTGTTCTCGGCCGGGTAAGCCCGGTGGCTTTCGCTCGAACAAAGGTGTTGATGCTCGCACTTCATCACACCCAGAGCAGTCTATCCACATCTACGCTCCGCACAAACGCATGCCTCGACACAAGGACGTCGACCGAATCTTTTTTCCGATCAACTTTCGTTGGGAGTGGTGCTCGCCGAACGGCCGAGAGAAGGGCAAGAGTCTGGTGGGCTCAGGGTTGACAACGGAGCAGAAGGAGGCAGAGAAAATCGAGGTTCTCTTGCAATGCCTCGACTTTCTAGGCTGGAGTTGGAGTGACTTGATGCATATTTCGGCGGCGTCTCCGCACCCCGGAATGTCTACTCGGCTCGGGATGTTTCTATTGGGGAAGAAGGAAGGGGTTGGAAACCTCAACAGGTTGATGGATAACTTCTGTGTGGGAAAAAGGCGGAGGAAAGTAGTGGACACTTGGGCAAGGGGGAGAGTTGAAGGGCTGCTACAGAGGGAGATAGTGCGCGCGTGCGAGGGGGAGGAGTAAGTCTGGACATTTTGGGTGCGCGGGGTAGAACTAGGAGCTAATGATTGACACCTACAACCGACAGGCTAAAGCTTCGTCCGATCCACGTAACCGGGGAGGCCTTGGAGCGAGTTTTGGACCAGGGGCGTTTGGAGGAGACCATTACCCGACGGGCCCCAGTGTTGTGGAAGCTGTTGATGTCGGTTGTGAGTACGCCAACTGTGTGGCGGAGGCGGAAGCAGGCGGAAACAGGGATAATGCCGGTGAAAAGTCGCTCGGAAGTAGGGGTATGTGTGAGGGAGTGTCTGATTTACACGCGGGAACGCTAACAATCATTTGGGCAGGCGTGTATAATGGCGTTCTGTACCCTCGCATTCAACCACAATCAATCAGCCACCATCCTCGCCCTCCCCACTGCAATTCAGTTCCAAACAAATCAAGCTGGACCACGAGTCATCGAGTCGGCTTCGGGCCTCTCCTACTCCGCATCGTACAGTTCCGCCATTGTTGGAGTCCGGTCGATCGGAAACGACCAGGTCGACGTTGCAAAAAAAATTGCGAATGACCTCCGTCAACAGTGGCTGCTCTGCACCGACAACTTCAACCTCAAGATCAGTCAGTCGTCGCAAGGAAAGTCTGTCACAGGTGGAACTGGAATGGTGAGAGCTACGACTTTGCTGCCTTTCAAATTTGGGTAACTGATTTTTTAAAAATATCAGCTCAATGTTACGAACGGGATACTCTTGCCGCAACGCCCTGGAAATACCGCCGAGACGTGGAATATCGACGCATGGTCGGCACTGGAAGGGAAGCGCTCGAACTTGAAAATTGAGGAAATTATCCCAACTTTGGACGATTTAGACGCTCGGTTGGAGGAGACAGAAAGGCAGTGGGCTGACAAGCTAGTGACCCACTGTCCTGGTTCGTTGGGGTGGACGCACCTGGCGGCCATTGTAAAACTCATTGACGAGATGAGGGTGACAGTTGGAGAACTCGAGCTGTTTGCACATGGCTCAAGGACGATACCGCTTCGACCAGAAAATGTAGATGAGGGAACGGCTGACGGTGCCATCGCGGGTGCACAGCTGGCTCATACAAACTTGGACCTCACGGAGGCTCAAGTGGCTTCGCAAATACGACCAGTCGTCGTGGATCTGGGCGCCGCTAAAATGATCGAAACTGGAAAGCGAGATAGGAAGGAGGAGGGGACGGTGTTCGCGGCAGCAAAATGGCTTCGAGCGTGCTGGGCTCAATGGCACCTCGGAATGAACGACGTCAATGGCATACAGAGATTATTTCTCCTCCGCGACCTCCCCTGCCCCACCTCCCTCTTCCACGCCCAAGAGAAACTTCATCGCCCCCCAATCCAAGACAAGAAACTCGACTATCACGGCACCCTCTCGACACTTCGTCTGATGTCTGTTGCCACAATCTTGGCGGGCGCACAACATCATTTGGGATACCTCACTCCGGACTCTATGGCATCATGGAACCCGACGGTCGAAGAATTCTTTGACACGGTGACTGCTATAGTTTCAAAGGGTGCGACAACACCGGCAGGGCTTGCGGTCCTCGATCGAGGAGACGACGTTCTTGCGCTGGATATTTTCCGGGAGGTTGAGATGTCTATTCTTGAGACTCACCTGGATGCTGTGAAGCACGAGAACCCGAGGAGGATTGAGCAAAACATGAAGTTTCAGCAGCTGTCGTTCCGAGCCGCGGGCTGTTGGAATTACTGCCACGGCATCGTCTCCCTTTTTGGGGAGTACAACTACGAGTGTCCCCCCGGTGGGAAGGAAGCGCTGGAGTCGTGTTTATTTTTTAATGAGCACGGAATTCGTGGGAAAGGGAGAGGAGTGGATCATGTGATTGAGGAGCATAATGGAGACTGCAAGGTACGCGGCGCTCTTTTTTTTCCCTCCTGTGAGTCTGACCCAGTTTTGTTATGTCAGGGCTACTGTCGGACTCTAGGTCCAAGCATGACCTTCAAGAAGCTCCGTGATTATGCTCCAGTCACCCGAATTGTTTCGAAAATCCACGAATACTACGCTTGCGTCACTGGGAAGAAGGAAATCGAACGAGGGCACCTCACGAAGAAAATGACCGACAACATCAGCGTCCTTTGGAACAACTTGAACCAGTACGGTGTACATTCCAACAGTCACCGGCGTTCCGTTCAAAATCAACCGACAATAACCATCCCAGAAGAGACCGAAGAAGAGGCGCCCTCCGCAAACACTCGCACTCGCAAGCCCCCAACAAAAGCTCCTCCCCTTCGCCCTGTTTTCTGTCCTCAGACCAAAGGCCTTATTCTCACTCAGAGCGGGGGTGGGTTTGAGCGATCCCTATTCCTAGCAACTTCCAATACGGAGTCACTCGCCCACACATTTGTGGAATCAGTCGCCGAAGATTCTGTCTTGGGCGGGGCAGGAGGAGACGAGGGTGAGGACTTGGCTGCGCAGAACCGACGGATTTTGCGGCAGGAAGCAGAGGAGGAATCTCAAAATCAGTTTGAGGTCACGGGCACTGTCGAAGGGCAGCTGGAGTATGAGGAAGTGGAACGTGAGCTGCTGAGCAGGGCAGGGGAGGGTGAAGCACAGGAGGAAGGGCTTCATTTTGGTGCGGAGGAGAGATCCATTATTGATGAAGAAGATCAGCTTCAGGCTCAGCTGGACAAGCGCATAGATGAGCTGGACAAAAGCAATGATGAGTTTGCGGAGGGAACTTAGGCAGGTGACGATTAGATCTGGTGAAACACACTTCCAATTCATTTCTGCAGGTTCTTCCGTACACCTCTAGGCTTGTACTTCGTAGCCGGCTCCTCCATCAAACCAGCAGCTGCCCAGATCGACGGAGTTTTTGGGACGAGCGACCGAGCCAGCTTCGCAGCGACCGCCAACCGCTTTGCCTCCTCGACTTCCTGTCGCTTGGCCTCCGCTTTTCTCCTCTCTGCTTCCGCCTTGGTTGCTGCCACCTCCGCCTTTGCAGTTGCCTTGGCCGCAGCTTCCGCCACTTCCTTCACATCTTTGGCCGCCCGAGCCCGACCCTCAACCTCACCCCTCCAGACCTCCAGAATATCTACAATGACCGGCATCATCTCCAGCTTGATCCCGTGTTTCTTCTTCAGGTAGTTTGCAACTTCATCACGATCCAGGACGAAGTTCCCTCGGAAGCGTCCGCAGTGGAGCGCGAGCGCGTTGATCGTCGCTGTTTCCAGAACCCACTCAAGGTAGACTGACTTGCTCTTCACCAAGAGCCTGGTATACTCCCGCAGCCGGTAAGCAATGAGACGATCTCGAAGTATGCCTTGGTCGTCTTCTTCGGTCTTCTTCGCACGCCGTGCCTTGAGGATCAAGACAGCGTCAGGGAAAGACTTCCTCTCCTCGTGAGACAGCACTGATGCCTTGTACTTCTCCAGCAAGTTGGGGTTGCAGTTGGAGCAGCATAGACGAGGGTTGGGGACTGGAAGGTCAGTGATGACAATCCAGGTAGTCTCGAACGCGCTCAAGGCCGCGCGAGAGCCCAAAGCGTGCTGACGAGTCCAGCGAGCCTCGGGTTCGTACGGTGAATTTGGAGTTCGGGAAGAAGGGAGTGGCGCTGTCGAAAGGGATGGAGATGAGGTGGGTAGAAGCGAAGAAATCCCGAGGTGAGATGTGGTGCGCTTGGGGGTTGGGGAGGCCGGTGGAGAGGAGTGGTGCTGATGCGAAGGGGTAGGGCTGTCGGTTGCCATTGGTGAAAGGTGAGTTGAAGATGTATGTAGAGGCGAAGGAGCTGGTGAGGTCTGCATGGGAGAGCCAGGTTGGAGGGCTGATGAAGGCGGGACGATGGCAGACGAAGTCGAAGCGGGGACCGGTCGAGGACCGACGGGGAGAGCACCGAGGATGAAGGCCGGACGGGAAGGGGTACTAGAAACTTGCGAGAGAGTTGGAGGTGAAGACGAAGTTGAAGGAATGGCAAATGTCGAGGAAGGTGAAGAAGTCGAAGGTGAAGAAGTCGGGAGCGGGGCAAGTGGGTTTGGGTCGGCGCATAAAGTTGTAGGAGTAGTGAAAGCGTGATCGAGTGGCGGACCGTTGAGGTGGGTTTCGGGTCGGAAGCCGTTCGAGAATGTTGTGTGCATGCAAACGGAGCGGTCAAAAATTCCTCGTTGGATGGGGTCAATTTTCGCGCGACGCTCTTTATTGATCGCGACTCGCTTAGCCGTAGGACCCTTCCCTCGTGGCAGCTTTGCCACCGGCCTCCCATCCGCCGCTCTCACATCCTGCGAGCCCACATCATCCTCTCCCGCCTCTGGCCAGCAATAACTTCCCGCCAGCACAACTCCAACCCCGCGAGTTCCGGGCGCCCGACTCCTCCCAGCGCGGTTCAAGTGCTGAAATAACGACGCTCCATCCTTTGCAAGGTCTGCTTGAACGACAATCTCGATCCCGTTTGCCTCGCACCCAACCCCCATCGCCTCCGTAGGACAGACACCTCGCAGGACTCCTTTGACCAGGTCAGCAAAGCGGCGGATTCGGTAGTCGTCAGAAGTTCCGGAAGTGAATTGAGCGATATATTCGCGTAAGTGGGGTGGCAGACGAACTCGGAGGGCGTAAGCGTTGTGGCGTGCACCTGGACGGGTTTCGGAGTAGCACGCAAATTGCGGTGTAATGTCGAGTGGGACAGAAGATTCGATGAGGAGAGTTGGAGTCAGGAAGGAGAGATTTGAAAAGATGTCGGCCAGTGGTGATCGGATGCCTTTCGGGTCGGGCGTCGCGATGGCGCGGGCGATGTAGGTCATGTTCGGACGCGACGCGCCGAGGTCAATGCCCCAGAAAGGACGGTGACCAAAACCCAGGCGATCCCAGCACGCCCTGAAGGATCCGGTGGTGGTGGTGCCCGAGAAAGCGGACCAGGGAACGTCGTAGCCAAATGCGACTCGCTGAGTGCGTAGCCGAGCGTACTCGGGCCGAAATTTGTCGCCCCAACATCCAACCAAGTGTGCCTCGTCCACGACGACGGATACCACCGCGGTCTTGAAGCTCGGATTGCGCATTAACGCCATGATGCGAGTGTGCTTCATGAGCTCCGGCGAGATGTAGACCAGTCCCACCTCGCGCGCTTCCATCTTGGGTATCGCATCGTCGAGGCTCTCGGCGGTGACATTGACGGAAGGGACGTCGAACTCGTCGTTCTTGATGGTCTGCAGATGAAGTCTTAGTCAGCATAGCATCCTGCAAACCGAGCTAATCATCCTGCTTACCTGACTCTCGCCGAGTGCGTTCAGTGGGGTGACCACAAAAAGGAGCTTCTTCTCCTCCTCCACACACATCGCTACCGCTTGAAAAACCAGCGACTTTCCGCTCCCACAGGGCGCCTGGACCAAGACGTCGTACCCTCGCAATATCCGCCAGGCGGTGTGCGCCTGCCAATCGTCCATCTTAATTTTCTTCGCGGTCCGCCAGAGCACATGCTCTTTTATACTTTCTGGAGTCCAAGTTGTGCTCCTTAGTCCGGCTGTTGATTTCTCTGGTTCGGGCGCCACGGTCTTCTTTGGCGACTTGTGTTTGCGAGGCGACGAGGACGCGACATCGTCGCGGACGTAAATGTGAGGCGCCGCGGGAAAGGGACGCTGCCGGCGATCGACTGGCGGTGGAGTTGGAGGCGGTGGAATGGGGACGTCCTCTACGAGGACGGAGGACGATGAAGGAAAGGGTGAATTAGGATCTGCAGGTGCGGCGCGTCGTTAGTCTTGGAAATCCAAAAAATTGAGAGCATCACGCACCATACTCGTCCCCTAGATGAGCCGCCAGCGAGTTCAACGCTATCTGAACCACTTCGTCTGTTGCTGCCTCCTCACTCCAATCATTCCACTCCGTATCCGATCCTTCCTCGTCGACTGACCGCGCGCGCCGCTTCCCCTGCACTTTCAGGTTCGCTTTCGGAGTTCGAGTTACGAGATTCTTGATGGGGTTGACGTTCGGGTCGAGTGGCTTGAGTGCGACTCGAGTCCTCCGGGGGGTCGGTGGCAGCCGCGCGTGCATCTTGAGAGCTATTTGGCTCAGTACCCTGCTCGCACGAGCTGGTCCCAAATCGAACTCGCTTCGGAAGTCGGTCTGGATCAAGCGAGAGTTTGGAGGGAGAGGAAGGGGACTGCCGGAAGCGGTGAGATGGGGTGGGTGAGGCCGGTAGGTGCTTGTTGTTGTTGATCCCTCGCGCGTCGCTGGAGGAAGAAATGACAGGACGTCAGTATCATCTCCCCAGTGATTCATTGACTCACTCCGAGCCTACCTGTGTCGTAAGCCGAGCTGTGAAGTGTCGAAATGTGAGCGCAGAGGTGTAAGCGCAGACGGTTCGACTTCGAGTCGAAAAGCCGCGTCGATGACCCCTGGCCCCCACTTCTTCTCTCCACAGAACTTCGCGAGTTGACGCTCGATTCTTGTTCTGAAAACGGAATTTTCATCCTTGTATTTCTCTGAATATAAGCTCAAGCCAATGTAATAGCAAAACATGACTTTTTCCCCTCCATGTACCTTTTTGGCCAAGGGTCGCGAAAAGGCTGAGGGCGCTTTTAGCCGCTCGTGCCTCGCTACATTTCAAGGCGCGCGAGCGAAAAGCTAAGTAGTTGAGCCTACCTTTTGAGAGGTGTTTGGATTCCCGGTCCGCCCGGACATACCCCCAAGTGCGGGGGGCCCTGTCTTAGTCCACCTTCCTTCCGCGGCCGCAGTTCCTCCCTAGCCTCCGCCGACTTCCGTGAAATCATAAGCTCGAAAGCTCAGCTCTGGGTCACCTCAATCGCCACTGAGGGCGAGCCAGACTCCCTTCTCTCGAAGGGCTTGAGCGAAGTCCTTGGATGGCGCGGCCACCTCGGATTCGGATCGAAGGACATCCGAGAGATCACGATTGAACATTTGACGGCGTGCCCGAACGAGGCCACCGCGTTTGTCGAGATCGATCCCGACTTTGAGGAGAGTTTGAAGAAAAATATGAGGGCAAGGGAAAAAAGAGACCATCGATTGATCTTCAACGGGCGTGATTTGGAGGTTCATCTGAATCGATCCTACTCTGGACGTACGGCCGTCAAGCACTCTCCTCCCAGACTTGATTCACCTTTTGTAACACCGGATCTGAGGACAAGCAATGGCTCTCTCCCGCAGAAAGAGAGACGGAGTGAAGAAAAAACTGGTTTCAATACCACCAAAACTCTCGAATTGATGGAAGCCAGTTCGACGAAGGCATCGCTTTCCGGCTTAGCAATCCGTGGTATCGCCCAGTCAAATTCAGCTTCTGGTACTTCCGCCAAAGTTCGGGAGCCTCAGGAAGGAACGGAGCTTTCTGGGCAAGAACGAGGAAGGGAGACAAAAGTGAATGTTTTGACTTTGGAGGAGAGGATCGCCTCAAAGTGGGGTTCGGATTGAGGCGGTTGTTTTGTGTGATGAGTATGTGAGTTGTTGCTATACCATTTCTGATCTTATAAACTCTCCGGAGGAAGATCAACCCTCTTGGTGTTCCTCATGTGCCGGCGTCGTGGCCTCGCATTCCACGCTCATACATTGTGACGACGAGAATGGAGTCAAACACTCTTATTCATACGACAATCACTCCAGACTACTCACTCCATCTACTCACTATTTTTGCTCACCCCAATTTCACCCGTACCATTCGGCCCGCTCTCTCCCCTCAGGCCTCTCCGTGCCCTCGCCGCCTCCAACCCCCACGAACCACGAACCGCAGCGAAAAGTGCATTCAACTCCTCCCTCCTTACAATCTCGCTCTGAGCGGAAATTGAACGACGAATAGTTGACTGCAGCGTTTGGAACACTATTGTGTGTGGGCAGAGGTTTAGCTTCTTCATCGGCAGTGGACGCCCGCTTCTCGCGGTGCCGCGAACGTTTCTTGGCCTCAGCCGGAAATGATCATCCGCTTCCACTTCTTCAGCAAATCTACTCAAGCGCAGTTCCCAAACCCATCAGCAGCGAGAAGCGCGGCATATTTTCAACAGGCGACAAAATCATTCTTCGCAGGCGCCGAAGCAAACCGCGGTATCACATTCAATTCATCCGCGAAAGCCCGTTGTGTACACGCAAAACTTCTCCGGGGCCGAGCTACAAATCCTACTTCAACTTGGCCTCGCATCGATTGGATAGGAAAATTAAATCTCGTTGTCGGCAACGCAATGCCGTTGCTCTGAATCCCGTGCTTTCCGCTTCCCTCTTTCGCGCGGGCAGGCTCGGTCCGTAATACAAAAGTCAAGAAACAGAGCGGGTAGATGCGGTATGTTAGATGAGGATAATGGATTGAGGCAGGTCTGGGGGGGCAGGAAGGGTTTTGAGGAGCTCGGTGTCGTCTCTTTTGCGTAGATTGATTTGGATGATTGGTAGAGCCGGCGAGATTTGGGAGCGGAGCGCGGCTGACCGGGGTTTTTGTCAAACAGGAGGCTCGGTTTGATGATTATATGGACGGGTGTATTGACCGAGGTACTTTTCAAGCGAGTCCGACGAGCGGATGGGTGCGGTGTTTTCACTTCCTACTGTAGGCCGCGAAGCTCCGAAACGACGTGCCGACCAATTTTTCTCTCCTTTCAGGGGTGAAGTTCCTAGATGGACTCGTAAATTACAAAAAGATCTACCTACAGAGTCATGGTGAATAGGCAAAAACACATTGCAAAGTGGACGTCCAGGTCGCTCTCGAGTCCCGTCGTCTCCTCACCGAGACGACGTCCCCCCAAAAAGGCCAAGTCGTTTTTCAGCAGCTCTTTTCTCGACCTAAACATGACTCTCGACAGTACGAGGGTCTCCATAAAGCGAGCTTCCGGTTCAGGAGAGTGAAATTGTAGACCGAATCCGTTGCGACGCCACCAGAAGTTGTTTTTGCCGAGGAACTTTAGTGGACATTGAGGACGGGGTTCCACCGCTGGACATTTTTTGAAGTCCATGAACGCTTTGAGGTAGGTAGGTAGGTAGCTTGGTGGCGTTTACCAAAAAATAAGGCTACCGTAGCTGAAACCAAAAAAAGACATGTCGCACAAGAGGATTTTAGAGTAACACCCTCGTGGAAGACGACTTCCGAGCCGGGAATTGAACCCGGATCACACGCGTGACAAGCGTGTATACTGACCATTATACGATCCAGAAGCTGGTGTTGGGAGGTCAATGTCGGGCGAAGTCTCTTGCATGGCGAGGATTGCTGGTGATTTAACTTTGACGGGTAGTTTAGATACTGAGATAGAGCCTTAGAGACAGCCTGAGGCACTATTGAAGCTTCTCGCTCGACAGGTTCTGCTGAACAACAAGAATAGTCGGGGAAGGGTGGCGAGCCGGGAGTCGACAGTCGAGCCGTCCGCTCATCCCCATCGTTGTTTAGCTTGAAGGACAAAATATAGTCAACAAAGCTTTTGATTCTTAATCACCAGTTACAAGGAGGTTAAAAAGGGGAACTCAAATACAGGAAAAGGACCGTCTCTCGCCCTCGCCTCTCCCTTCGTGGGTTGTACACCAAGCTCAACTCGCGCGACTCAGCCGAGTACCTCAATCTTGGCCTTCTTCTTCTTTCCACCTTTTTGGAAACTCCTCCAATCTGAAACTCGGTCCTCGCGAGTATCTGTACATCAACGAGACTCGAATCAGCTCTCCTTCACAAAGACGACGCCACGCCACCATTCCCGACAGAAGAGGAAGGATCCAGAGTAAGAGAATCTGACGTACCCTCCCACCTCTTATCAGCCTCGACCTTCCTCTTCCTCTTCTCTACGCTCTCCTCAACTCTCTTCGCCTCAGCTCCTTCAGCAATCATAGTCATTTTCTGTACCCTCCTCCTCCTCAACTCATCATCAATCAATATCTCTTTCGTCTTTATCCTGACTCTTTCTTTGAGTGGAGGTTGGAGATTGATGAGGGCTGGATCGTCGTCTGGGAGAGTTCGGACTAGGGAGAGAGCGCGGAGGACTAGCATTCGGGCGTCGGAGATCGTTTCGTCTAGAGAGGTGCGTTGGGTTGTGTCGAGGAGAGAGGTTTCGGCCTGGGTGGGTGAGTCATGGGAGTTGGGAGAGGGAG
>JASZXU010000774.1:0-14337 GCA_035521515.1 Phenoliferia sp. Uapishka_3
GTGACCTGCTGCTAGAGCTTTGTCTTCGTAGTAGTCGTCAAAGACATGTCTACCGTCTGTTACAGCAATGTTGTTATTCAGAGAATGGGGATATACGATATGAGGAGAGTCACGCACTCTTAACAAAACTAGCACCCATAACTTTAAAGCAATTCCTAGCACTAACCATCGTAACCGCTCTACTCTTCAAATTCGCGCTCAACTTTCCCAACTCAATCAACCGATCTTTTTCCTGCTGATTACAACCGAGTTTATGAATCAAAGGATTCTTTCGAAAGAAATAGAGAGAGTCGCGAAAACCGGATGCGCGGGCGGCGTCGATTGAGAGCATGTAGGCTTTGTTGGGGTTGAGACGAAGAGGGGAGGTGAAGGTCGCTAGTTTGTATTGACGACCTGTGGGGTGCGGGTGCGGGTTAGGATGGGAGGGAGGAGAGGGAGAGGGAGAGGGAGGACGGACCACCGAGGAGGTTACCGTCAGAATCCATTTTGGCTTCCCCTCGTGGGTCATCTTCGAGTTGAATTTCGTCGTCTATGACTGTATAGACTTGACCTTTGATGACCTAACCACACTCCCTATCAGCACCTCTCAACGCTCCCCAAGCATAATCCACCCACCCAGACTGACCTTTGTTTCCTTCCTCTTCGGCGCGAACTGACTCCTCACTTTCTCCGCCTTGACTGTCACCTGAACAGGCTGAACTACTCCAGGTACACCAGGAGTAACCGCACCACTATTAATCGGATCCAAATCGCTCCCAACCTCCGCCGGTTCTGTTCCATCCCCTCCCTCTACCTCCTCACCAATCTCTCCTTCCTCTACTTCATCTTCGTTATCGGATCCACCTGGACGGGGAGTACCAGCTGGAGTATCACCTTCTCCACTTGCTGCTAGAGAGACGCCACGAGATGGACGAGCGGATGAAGGACGGGATGGACCTGGAGAGGAGGTGCGGGATGAATTTGAGTCTGAGGAGTGGCCGGAATGGGCGGAAAAAGCGTCGTCGTCTTCGTCGTGCATTTTGACTCGTGGGATGAGGGAGAGAGTAATAATGTCGGTTTGATGGGACCGCGGTGAACGAGTCGTCAATTTCAAATTCGAGGACGCGACTCGCTTCTCTTTACACCTTTCTTCTATTCCTCTGCCTTCCCTTTTGCTGTCTTTTCATCTTCTTAACACTCAGTGAAACAAACTGTGTACGTCCCGTTTGTGTTTAAATGAAAGGCTAAAGGACTGAGCCCCTATCTCTCTCTAACGCCCCTTCTCGGCTTTTCATATTCCGCCAAGCCGCTCTGTCCCGTTCCTCTTTCTTCCCAAATTCCTACATCACAACAGCTTCTACACCTCACCCAAGCTTGCTTCAACTGGACTTGGCTGCCCGACTGAACTCTGCTCTGATCGGACTGTCAGTCCTCCTCCACCTTCGATTCAACTCCTTCCCACGCCAACTCCCTTCTATCGACTCAGTCTCACTCTTTCTCATGACCGCCGCCTCGCTCAATAGTCTTCTCAGTGTGCTCACTCACTCGTCTTCGACACCTTCCCCACCCGTCTAAACTATTCAGGCTCCCGTCGCGCGCGCCCAGCCAAGGAAGGCCATCTCGAAGAGTCGCCTCGCCAACTCTCAACGAGCCAACAATTCTTCACCACAACTCCAGCCAACTCCAGCACCTTTAGCCAAACGAAATTGACCCACCTCAACCAAGCAACCTCCGAACTAGACCTCCTTACCCCATACTACCCCGCCCTTCCTAAAGATTTCTGGGGAAACGGCACCTGCAAAACGGTTTACCCATCTCCCGACTTTCTCTCCCCGACTTCGTCATCAATCCCCCACCTTCCCAATCCCTCCACGTTCCCTCTCTCTACTGACCTCCTGCTTCGTGTCCTCTCTCCTGCTCGTTCGAAAACCCTGCTCTACCGCAGCGCCACATGTTCAGGCCTTCGAACGTTTGGAGGCCCAGGCCTAGGGATGATTTTTTCGCGATTGAGGCTAAAAGTTCATTTTCGTCTGCTTTGCTCTGCTCCTTTCCTTTCCACCGTCATCGTTCCAACCACCACCACGAAAGATGGAGACTCCTACGCCCACGATTCACTCGGATGATAAAAGATCTAGTCTTGAGTTGGGAGAGAAGGCGGCGCATATCCACAGAACTGAATCTGAGATTGAGAAGGACAATGGAGGTGCGAGCTTGCTCTTTCTCCCTCCTCTCCACTGGCAACAGAGCTGATGCACAACTAATCAGAGGTCAAGCTTTTCGCCGACGACACAAACTCCAAGAACCTCAAGCTCGCCTCAGACGGTCGCGTTCGTTTCTCTCCCTTCCACTCCAGTCTCTCTCATTGACTCATCCTCCTTCCAAATCTCCAGACCATCCTCATCCCTCAAGTAAGCTCCCGTCTCGTGGTTCTACTTCTTGTAGCCTAATGAAACTTATCTTCTCTTTCGTTTCCAGCCAAGCGACGACCCTCGTGATCCTCTCAACTGGTCAGAATGGAGAAAGACTTGCATTCTTTTGATCCTTGCCGCTGCTGCTTTTGGTGGAGATTTCCAGAGTGGGGCGGGAATACCGTTGTTGGGTCCGCAAGGTGTT
This sequence comes from Phenoliferia sp. Uapishka_3, assembly GCA_035521515.1. Lineage (NCBI taxonomy): Eukaryota > Fungi > Basidiomycota > Microbotryomycetes > Kriegeriales > Kriegeriaceae > Phenoliferia > Phenoliferia sp. Uapishka_3. The sequence continues at coordinate 2,593 of JASZXU010000774.1, forward strand.
GAGTGGGGAATGTCGCCACCTGAGTACGTTCTAAGTTTTTATCAAGCAACATGAAAGCGCAAGAACTGACGGCTCCTGCGCAGTGTCAACAAGGCTGGAAACTTGAATGTTCTCTTCCTTGGTATCGGTGGTCTTCTTTGGATTCCGTGAGTATCTCTCTCGTAAACCTCACAATTTTGTTTACTTATCCTCTCCCGCTTTCAGTCCCACCTACTTCTGGGGTCGTCTTCCCGTCCTCTTCTGGACTCAGGTTAGTTTCACCCATCACCCCTGCCCCCCCATAATCATTCACTTATGTACGCCTTACTCAAAAGTTGATCGGCTGCATGATGGTCCTCGGTTCCTGCCTCGTCACCTCCTTCGATCAATACTACGTCCTTCGTCCTCTCACCAGTGTTTTCCTTACCGCCGGTCAAACGATTGGTCTTACTTTCATCCGCGACATGTAGTAAGTCTCTTACCGTGTCTCACCCCAAAGCTTTCTCCCGCTGATTCTAGTAATTGCAGCTGCTTCCACGACCATGCTCGCAAGATTGGTGTTTGGGTCTTCATCTTCCTTTGCTCTCCCTACTGCGGTCCTTTCTTCGGTACGCACGCCTTCTAACTCTCAACAAAAGAAGCCTCTCAGTCGCTAAATAACCCTCCTCCCCCACAAAAAAAGGTGGTTTCATGGTAAACGGACTCAACGGTCAATGGCGACCTGTCCTCTGGCTCGTCTTCGCCTATTCCTGCGCAGTCCTCCTCGCCATCATTTTCCTCGCCGAAGAAACTTGGTACGACCGTACCCTCTCCGAACAACCTCCCAAGACTGGTGGACTACTCGGACGTGTAAAAGATTTGGTCGGAATCACCGCTTTTGAACAGAGAAGTTTTAAACCGAATTGGAAACCGAGTGTGTTGAGGTTGGCGGAGGTTTTTGCTAGGCCTGTTAGCTGGTTTGTTTTCGTTATTTGTGAGTGTTTTTTTTTTTTGAGTTGGGTAAGATGAGTGAGTGAGGGAATGTGTGAGCTGAGTTTGGTTCTTGATTGGTTAGACGGTCTTTCGTTCATGTGGGCTGTGGGCATCAATATTACTTCGTCGATTCTCTTCGCTACGCCTCACGAAGAAGGAGGATACGGTTTCTCCCTCCGCACGATTTCCCTTCTTTACTTTACGCCCTTCGTTGGACTCTTCATCGGTGAAGTGATCGGTCACTGGGCAAACGACGCGACTGCCGCTCGTTATACTAGAAACCAGTACGTGCCTCTCTCAAGGCTTCCCCTTTGCGACACTGCTGATTCCTCTGCTTCGTGTAGTGGTGGCATCTTCCGACCTGAATGCCGATTGTACACTTTCTTCTACGCCGCGCCTTTGATGATTGGTGGATTGGTACTTGTTGGTCAAGCTCTCCAGAGGCAGTTGAATGTCGGTGCTATTGTCATCGGTTGGGGAATGTATGTTGTTGGAGTTATGGTGAGCTTTATCTTGTCTCTTTCATGCCAGAGAGGAAGTTGCTGATGCTGCTTTCATTCACGCTTCTTCCAGATTTCTTCCGTCTCTGTCACTTCGTACATCCTCGACACTTTCCCTTCCGCAAGTGGTGAAGTCAGCGCTTTGGTCAACCTTGCTCGAACGCTCTCGGGGTTGGTCTTTTCCTTCGAAATTGGAACACAGGAATTCTTTACTAAATCTTCGATACTCTTCAGCTTCAGTGTTGGTTACTTCCAACTCGAGTGGGGTTTGAAATCCACCTTCGGTGTTTCTTTCGGAAGTGAGTCCAGCATCTGCCCATTGATCCTCCCTCTTCCCCTCAAGTTCTAACCCATTACTCCACTCCAGTCCAAGCCGCCATAGTCGGAGCCGCCACCGTCCTCGTTCTCATCCTCGTCTTTATCGGCGAAAGGATTCGCAAGATCGGTGGACCACTCCATTACGCCTACCACCACTAGGGCGGGAAGTCTCTTTTCTTTATAATACGTACTGCCACCTTCAACGGGTGGTGGGATCAGGGTTTTATGCGCTATTCAAGTAGTATGTTGTAGGAAGGGAGAATAGGGAGGACCTCGTTAGATTATTTTAGAAGAGGTTCATGGTGCATTCTTTTGGTTGTATACTACTAAGATAGATAAAAGCTCTTCAACCGAGCGCGCAATACATCCTGTAGCTTTTTTATTCGAATCTTTTGGGCTTGCTCTTCGCCTTCTTTTCACTTCTCGGATCGAGGGAACTTGGCTGGCGACGAGCGCGCTTGATCGAATTTCAAATTCAGCAGACGCGACTATTCGACTTGCACGCTCGCTGTTTCTCTCCTTCACTCCCTGCTCATCCTACGCCATTAAAACCATCTCCCCAGCTCTCCTACGATGAGCTCATCTCTCGCTAGAAAAGTTTTCATTTGCGACACCGCCTCAACCTTTCTACGCAGGGAATGGGCTGTGTCCTGTGGGAGGGGACGGACCCTCCTGTATCTGGGTGTCAGGACTCCTCTCTCGGGACAGTCTTGTGCTCCCACCGAACAACGGTCGAAGAAGGAACTGCCACTGCAACCTCCTCACCCTTCAAAAAAAGAAAAAGGATCTCCTATGTCGCTCTCCCTGTGACCACTCGCTTTCCTTTCCCCTCCGCCGTCAACAATTCGCGGACCCCCAACCACCGAGTCTCAGCTTGGTCTTCTCTTGAAGGATGGAGGACTATGGAGATGTACCGTTACCGAGCTATTCGGGTCGACTATCGAATGATTGGACTTCTCATGAAGCGAGGTGAGTCTCTCGAGAGTCTTCGTGGCGGCCACCGAATTGCTTGGCTGCACCACCTATCGAACGATACCCCAGACTCGCCGAGTTGGGATGCGCGGCGCCCTCTTTTTGTTTCGGGGTGCGGAAGGTTGCGAGAGGATGGAACGCTGTCGACTTGTTGAGCAATCAGCCGGTCTCCTTCAAGTGGGTGAACCGGTGTAAACATGCTGGCGAGGAGCGCAGACGACAGCAGATAGAGCTGAACACTGACCGATGCCACCCTCCGCTCGACAGGTTGAAAGCCTGGCTTCGACTTAAAAACATCCCATCCCACGCTCGCGAAGCTTCCGACATTCTTACTCTCTCACTCCAACCAAACTCTCAAGCTTCCCGCTTATTCGACTTTGCATCTCCCTCTCAACGTCTTTCATTCGATGAAGGTGTACTGTTCTTGAGGTCGCATTTCGATTCGCTGCATCGGTTAGTCCTCTGGGTTCAGAAAACCGGAGGGGCACGAAGTGTAACGGGGAAGCTGAATGTTGTTCTGGGAAATTAGGAAAAGGTTGGCTCAGGCGAGTAGTCAGAATGCGTTGAGTACTAGGACGTTTAGGGAAAGAGGGAAGAGAACGGAGTTGATCAAAGATTTGCTGAGTGAGATTGAGCCGTTGTTGTTGAGAGCGGGTATTGTGGACGATCGCGACAAGAAGGAGGCGTTCACGAAGTGCGTTCTCCGTATTCTCGCATTCAATAAGTACTGACTTAAGCGTTGTATGTAGGTGCTTCGTTGAATTTCCGAGAGCGATGAGATTGTTGGGCAAAACGACTTCGTACGAAGACGCCGTCTCAGAAATGCTTCGGTGGGAAGGGGTCATGGTCCAAAAGTTCGTCTCTTTCCCTCCTACAGATTAACATCCTCCTCAAAGCCAACAACCCTTCCAACCTCCAGGGAGCACGAAGAACTTTCCCGAATCCGAAAATCGCACGACGCCGGCGTTCGCCCACTTCCCATCCCTCCTCAAACTCCACAACACTCGCCTTCACTCCCTCAACAATCTGCTACTCTCTCTGCTCCCCTCCCAAACGGCACTAGCAATCGAAACCTCACTCCCCCTCATCTCCACACCACGAATCTCCCTCCCCCAGTCTCCGAGTCTCAGCCTCCTCGCTCCTCGTCCGCCCACTCCCAGTCGACCATCGAAGATCTCACCATCACTTCCCTCCATCCTAACCACCTCTCCCCGGACCCATTCCTTCACGCGAAATCCTCTTCTACCGAATCAGAATCATTCTACGACACCTACTCCCATCCGCCTCCTCCATCCCATCACCAATACGACTCAGTCTCATCAGGTCGTCGTTCCCTCTCCTTTTTTCCACACCGGTTATCAGCTTTTAATTCGAATTACCCTACGAATCAATATGAGAAAGATGGCTATGACTTCGAAGATGGTCAACCTAGTCGACGACCCCAACTTTCGACCACTCGAAGTCGTTCGGTGGATTTCATCATTGGTGGCTCGAACACTCGTAGGGGTGGGTTAGACCCAGTTGGAGATGTCGATGGAGAAGGAGATGAGGATAGTGGAGGAACTCCAGAATTCGTTCATGACGCCATGGAAGTTGGATCTCCCACCTCCATCGCGAGTCCCGTTTCCATCCCCGATTTAGGAGAGAGAGCTCCGAGGAGGTCCATGTCTGCTCTCGGCTCACTAGGAAGCAGCAGTCTAGGCGGGATCGAAGGAAAAAGACAACCGAACAAGTTGATTCGGAAGAGCTCTTTGAAAGAGCGTTCGGAAGCGGGAGGGAGTAGGAGAGGAAGTCAATTATCGGGGATGAGAGGAAGCGAACCTGGAACGACGGGGAGCAGTATGACAGTCACCAAATCCGCTCGAATCAAATCATGGTTCGGATCGAGGAAAAATCGTTTATCAACTCAACCGCAAAGGGATTATTCGACTGAAACTGAAGTGGAAACGGACATCGAGCCAAGCACGCCGGACGGGGGTCAGTCACAGAGAAGGTCGTCGATGTCGGGATTGGCGTTTAGGGGGAGTTGGATGAGAAGCGCAGAAAAGTTGAGGACGACGCAGCCTTCGATTGGAAGTCCGCAGAGTGGAGGGAATGCGGGATTGGAACCGATGGGTCGGCCGGCGAAAGTGAGGGGTGGGGGCAGGATGAAGCCTTGAGGAGGTCGGAGGCTAGAGGTTGGTATGTGGACTTTGGGACACACTCACACTCGTTGGATAATGGTATATTGTAAAGTTAGTCGGTGATGTAGCATTCGTGGATGATCTATTTGTGGGTAATTTACTTGGCTTGGAGACTTTGGATTTGGCAGGACCGACGCCTGGCGTTCGTTTTGGTGCAGAAGCGTGTAGGTAATTACCGAACAGTAGGGGGCAGGAGGTGAGCAGCGTTTCTGTATTGGTATCAAGTCTCATCTCCTTGAAAGGGCCTGTCGCTATGCTATGCTATGGATGGACGTTGATGGAATTTCTCCGAGAAACAAATATGCGATGGCGACTGTCGAAGGGCGGCAGAGTTAAAAACGGCGTTGGACGCTTGACAGGGTTTTCTCTCTCCCAATACAGATAATGAGATCCTTTTGATTCGAGTCTAGTCTGCAGCGCCTTCCGCAAGCTGTTCGGAAAAAGTGTTGGCGTTTTTATCCTGATGGCCCGCAACGTCGCGGCTTCGACTTCACGCTCGGGAGAGTACGGCGGCGCATAGTGTTCAACGAAAATCCGACCGCACATTCCACTCTTTGAATAAGTACGCTCTGAGCTCGTTCCCTTGACTTTTCGCATCGTTGAAACGAAACAAACGTATTGTACGGCCAATCCAGCGCTCTTGTTACGTAGGACTTGCTAAAGTTTGCAAATGCGACTCACCCAGCACATCCGCCACGCCAAGAGATAAAATTTGGATCCTGATGATGATCGTTTCTTCTACGCGCAGGATTGTCACCCGAGCTGTTGCTCTTGGAGTTGGGCCACTCTCCTGCCCATGAAAGGCGGAGCTCTAGGGGCCAGGCAATGGAAGACTTTCCACGAGGAAACTTTGTTCGAAGGCTAGAACCTCAGCTTTCATGCACCTAAGTGCCGTCAATGCGCACGAAAAGTGATCGTTACTTCGCTGCGAAGGCGTTCGTTCTGGTTCGTTGGAGAGTCTGCGAAGCCCGCGACGCCACTGTAATTTTTCTGGTGACCTTGGGGTAGAAGCATGAGGCTTCGGACGGATGAACTCGCTACGGTAACTGGCTAGTCACGGTTTTTGGCAAAGTTACTGAAGAGCGAGCCTAAGGAAATGCTAGTTTTTGTACGGTAGCCGCTCGGAAGACTTGCGGAAGACGCGTAAAACGGCTCGCGGTGTCGCGAGGCGACGCGTCGATATATTCGGGGGACCTGTTTATGAGTCTGCTGTTGGGCCAGATATTCTGGGAAGGAGGATGCAAGCAAGAAGAATACTGTATGTGAGCACGGACACTGGGAAAGTGGTGGTACGAGTCTCGGTGCACAGGTCTCCCTTTTCATTGTCGGTGAAAGGGAGCTGAGCGTCCAAGTCGTAGATCCTCCGTATTTCTAAAAATCAATTTCCACTCCTAAACACGTTAATCAAGCGCATGAAAGACTCCTGGGGGCCTGAGCGGACGCATTGTTCCAACTGGCAAAGGATTGGTTATCCTCTTCCTCGTGTGCTCATCTCTTAGAGCCAACCAACGGCTTCCTTCCACAAATTTCCCCCTTTCAGCAACGAAGAATGGATCGCCAACCGTTTCTCATTCCCTCTCTTCCCTCTCTTCTTTTCTCCCCTCCATCCCACCCGTACACTCCGACTCGACGGAGCCCACTATCATCCATGCCGGTAAGAAGCACAAGGCCCGCAAGGCGACTGGACTTCAGCCCGCGTACGAACTCGTCTTCTTCTTCCACCGCTTCCGACAGTGATACTTTCGAAAGCTCCGACACGTCCATCGAGTTCTGTGATAGCGACTTTGACGAACCCTGGGCGAGTCCTGTTCTCAACGGCTCATCTCAAGGATGGACTAAGCACGCCGCAGTTTCGTCGTCATCGTCTTCAGCATACTCCGACGAGGGTGATTCGGATACGGATATTTGTTTGGATAGACTTGGGAAGAGCAGTGTTAGACTGCTGGACCAGCTGGAAGTCATCGCGAATGGATTGAGTCCGCCGAGAACTTCTTCTCGCTATACTTCCCGAGATGACCCTCGAAGCCCTGTATCTAAACTTCCGTGAGTATCTTTCACTATGAGTTGCATCGAAATTGACTCACCATGGCTCTTCATGTACAGTCGGCGACGCCAAGGACAAATTTATGAGCAAGCGTCCAACACAACCTTGAACGCTCGACGCGCCAACGAACGAAATCCTTGGGACTCCACCGACATTGCCAGTCTCGACATCGACGACATCCTCACTGCATTCGAGGAGCTCGAGGCCAAGCGAAAGGTTGACATGGTGGAACTCGAGGCTCAACGCAAGCTCGACTCTGCGGTCGCCGGCTGGCGCGAGGCACGCCAGATTCGCGAAGCAACTCGTACCCCTCCTCGTTCACCTCGGTCCGCCAGCAGAGTCGCCGATGGTGCCCGGTTATTTGCGCCTCGAAGTCCTACTGTCGCTCCAAGACGAGCACCCATCCCTTCAGCAGCCGTCGCTGCCGTTCCTCGCTCTCGTGCGGCGCCGAATTTGTTGTCCGTCAACGACTTCTTCGGAGCCAAGCCCACCACGAATATTTTTCCTTCTGTCTTCCCTTCCCGAAAGAAGAGCTTGGAAACCTCGTCCCGCTCTACTTCTTTCCCACATTCCCTCGCCCAGTCTGCACCACTCCCAACTTTCACCAAATCTTCTTCCAGCCCAAATCTGTATCCCTTCCTTTCCTCGCCTAGCCAACCAACATTCGACCGTCGTCAGACTCCTCCCTCTCCAGCACCTTCCGACCTCACTCGAAGCAGCACCAACTCGTCTGGCAGCTTTCGATGGTCCGTCGCGAGTGGCTCAACCAACGCCACTATCCCAGAAGACGATGAGTACGGCAGCTCCCCACGCGAATCTTGCAACTTCTTTCCTTCACGTAGCGGCTCTCTTGCGCGAAGTCGTCGGAGTCCCACCAGTGGAGAGGTCGGTATCGAGGATTTCGTTCGCGAGAGGTTCCTCGAGTCGCCGTGCGAGGCGGATGAGATTGCGGTAACCCATTTCGTGCGAGCTCCGAGTTCCCCGCCATCGAATTCGTCCACCGTAAAGGCCTCGACTCGTCCTTCGCGTGTTACGGGGGCTGTCGAGCCTTTGACGAAGCCTCCCAAGATTCGAAAAAGCAAAAGCTCATCCCATCGTCCCAAGATCGTTAGGCCGCCACCAACAGTCCCTGTTCGATCAGCCTCGCTGACTAGCTTTTCGTTGAGGAAGGAATGAGGATTGTCGAAGTGTGGAACGGTAGTTTGGCCCGTCGATGATGAAGTTGTTTTTTCTGGAGGCCTCGAAGTCGCCATATTATTTATCCTCTGTGCTATACTGTCACTTGATAAATGAAAATGTTTTTGAATAAGGCTCGTGGCCGAAAGTCAGGTGGACAAGCAGGGCAAGATTGAAGAGAAGGTGAACTCTGCGAGATGATTACAACTGTGGAAAGGCAGCGAGGATGAGCTTGCCTATCAGCAAGGAGGCTATAGAGAGGACATACCATACGAAACAAAAGCTACTGAAAATCCTCCTCATCCTCATCCTCCTCATCTTCCTCGTCAGTGAATCCCTCCTCAAGAAGCTGCTGAGCTGGTGGTCCTCCGGGTGCCGGCCCAGATCCCCTGGCTTTCTTGCCACTACGTTTACCGGTCGTTGCCTGGATACATGTTAGCGTTGATATATATAGGTCAGAGACGCCACTGCCCGAAGACGCACTTGGTGTTGACGGTATTTGGCGAGATATATCCGAAGCGCCTCGCTATAGTTCTCGAATCCTAGTGTGGTCATGGCGAACAGAATATCCTCTCCATTGATTGTTTTGCGCTTCTCCATGAGGCATCGCTCGGCCGCCTGCGAGAAAGTGTCAGCGCCATCCCGGAGACAACACACGAGCGGCCTTCATCGCGCATGGGGAAGGCTCTGCGTGCGATCGTGCAAGCTTGCAGCGACCAGATAGCAGCATTTGCGTTCCAAGCTGGGTTGGAATGCTGGGCTCTCAACTTTCTTCTTCGGCGAGCGCGCCTTGGCCCATCCACCAAACATCGAGACGAAATGCGAGCGCGGTACTCACCTCTGAAGTAATAAAGCTGATAAATTCCGAAGTGCACTCTTGCACGCACTCCTTGGCATCCTTTGAGACTTTCGTCTGATTCGGCAAACACTTCTTCATGATCCTGCCGACATTCGCGATGGGTAGAAAGCGCTGCTTGATCAATGATCGCATCAGCTTCGGCTCTCCGAGCAGTTCAAGGGATCGGGTAAGCAAACGTCTTGTTCCTTCCAAGCTTCGATCTCTTGCTCTGTGATTTTGGCGGCCGGCGCTAGTTCGACGTTGACCTGATTGAGCCCAGCGGCGGGATCCGGCCTGATGTTGGCAAAGATACGAGCCTGCTCGGCAGTGAAGTCGAGAGGAGCTGTGGAGTTGACCTCCATCCTGAGGTATGGCGAGTGTGTGTGCTCTCAAGCTGAGTTTGACGGACGATGTGTTTGGCGAGCTGCTGCGGCCGAAACGCATGACGGCGCGAACAAGTCAATTTGAGTCAACAATGGAAACGTCCGTTGTCTATTACAAATTTAAGGTATGCAAAGCCCGAGGCTAAACAAATGTATCAGGGGAGAGCCAAGAAGAGCGGAAGTAGTTTCTGGAAATTTGGTGTACCAAGACCCTGCGAAAAACCAAGTCAGTCAGAAGCTTCGCGGATGGTACATATGAGAAAGGAATTCACCGTAACAGGATCCCAGCCAGTTTCGGAGCTGAACCCACCGGTCCCACATCCTGCGTTGCCACCTTCCGTGATGTCGTTGAAGGCGCCCGCGAACGCCTCCGAGTAAATCTGTACGGGGAAGCAGCGCTTAGTCTTTCAAAACAACTTTCCAGCAAAACAGAACAAGTAAAAATCATACTGCAGGATTTATAAACCCAACAGGGGTCTTGCCAGACGCGATCCTAGCATCGTTGATGAGAGCAATCAGGCCTGCGAAGCTTCTGTCAATTTTCATAGGCGCGACATCTACCATTGACGCACTTGCGACGACTGGGGCAGATGCAGAAGTCCCGAATACTAAACCCAGGACTCCTTGAATTGCCACCGCAAAGTTCGCACCGTTTGCGGAAACGTCGGGGTAAGCTCTGGAGCGACCGGTGTTGTTGAATCTGCAGACGCAGTCATGTCAGCTGGCTGAAGAGAGTCCACTTGTTTCCTTGGTTTCAGTTATTCACTCACTGAGCTGCCGTATAGGGAGGTGGAAAGTTGGTGAGGTAAGATGTGACTACTCCTGACTGATATCCTGGCATCGCGAAGTTGTCGCTGAAGCCGCCTCCACTTTGCGTATAAAAGAGGCGTCGTATCAGAAGACAAAAACCAATCATGGTCTCGTCGCTCTCACCTCAGGATGACTAGCTGACAAGCAATTTCCGAGTTCGCCAGCTCCACTGAGGCGCCTGTTTGAACTTGCGTTGCGCTGCATTCGATCCGAGGGATGAGCAAATTTCCAAAATCAGATTGAGACGACAAACCCGACAGAAGTCACATAGGGACAAGTTGACCTAGTTGATGGAGCTCAGAAGTTGAATCAGAAACATGATGCACCGGACTCACGGAAAGGAAGGCGTAAAAATTGTGCCGTTGACAGAGCGATCCCCAGTGTCCGTCAGACACGCCTCATCGAAAGAAAGCGATCTTAGCTTAAAAGTTATTACTGGACGTGGGGGTGAAACTCACTGCACCATTACCACCGACACCGTTGTCTCCAGATGAGAATATGAACGTCGTGCCCATCATTCCGAGCTTCGCGTACTCCTGACACTGCCGTTGCTGTAAACAAAGAATATGAGCAGGCATCTCCAATGGAATCAGATTGGTTTGAGCACCTCATAAAACAGCGTAAGATCTGCCTCATCATATCCATCTGATCGAATGACTCGATCAGCCCTAATAAGCAATCAGCGACGCCACGAAAACGTACATGAAGTCGAAATAACATTAGTCAAAGGCGCGATCCCACAATTGACCGCGGCAGGATATATTCCATCCTGAGATGCATCATCTCCAGAGCTTGTCGTGCAGTAGTCGCCATCAATGGCGTCCAGTAGATTATTGAAAGAAGCGCCCTGTACAGCGTCGCCCGCCTGATAGAGCGTGATAGGCAGATTTCCCACCAAGCCCATCGCATCTGTAAAAAATACTCCTCCAGTCGAGTCACCTGCATCTCCGGTTGAGGTTGCTCACATTGGAGGTCGAGATTGGCCTCTGTGTTCGTATCCTGGCTTTTTTGCGGCGGGTTCGTGAAATTGGGAAATAATTCGCCACCATCAATGCTCGCGAGAACAGGGCGCTGGCCAACTTGCTCGGGGCTGAATCGCTTGGCGAAGAGGTCGAAGTCGCTTCCTGCGAGCCAGACAAGCGTGAGGAAATGCTTTGAGAGCTTTGTATAAGATCGCCACTTACCCACGAAGGTCTATAGTGCGAGCAATCAGAGTCACTCAAGGTCAAATACCAACGATATTCAACTTCAACTCACCTGAGGCGTATATTCAACTATCCCTCCAAACAATCAGCGCCTCTCCCTCAACTCCTTAAAACTCCCAATAACTCACCAATCCCAAAGCTATTCCTCTCGGTCTGACTTTGCGTAAAGTTCCCCAAATTATAAAGCGTTCTCAAACAATCGAGCGTAGTAACTCTACTACAATTAACCAAGTCGTTCGCCGAAGGAGTTGACGCCGCGAAGCCTTCCGGAAGTAATTTTGGTCCGGAACCGAAACCTGGTTGACCGATTTGTCGACCGACGCCTTGGATTGGGGCGGAGCGATCTCGGGGAATGAGGGATGGGG
>JASZXU010000775.1:0-14273 GCA_035521515.1 Phenoliferia sp. Uapishka_3
ATGAAAGAGGTCTGTTCGGACTCCGGCGTTGGAGTGCATTATTGGGTAGGAGAAGGTTGAGAACTGCGAATTCCGATCATCAGCGTTTGTAGATGCAGCCATCAGAGGAGGTTCGGGGAACTAACTAGGTTTTCTAAAGTGACGGTGGAGGTTTTGTTGATTGATTCGAGGAAGGTGAGGACGTGGTGAGTGTAGCGGTCGGTAACGGCTACTCCGATGTCGTTGTCGGCGTGGTGCTGCGATGAGTAGTCGCGAATTTATCAGCCAGGGTAGAGGGAGTGAGAAGGAAAAGGGTTGCTGACCGAGTACGAGTTCTCACCCTTCGCACTTGAGCCGCTCGCGACGATATTTGGCGAGTAGAATTTGGAGTAGAGGGTGTTGGCTTGACAAGTGTCGACCATGAACAAAATCTCATTATACCTATCCCCTCACTTCCCAATCAGCAAACACTCCCTCCACCACCCGCACCAAAAGAATTCAAAGAAAAAGAATAGAGCTCACCGGCCCTTGCTCCACATCCCACCAAAAGCATCCGCAAGATCAAACGCTGAAATCTCCTCCTTATCCTGAAACTTCAAAAACTCATCCCCACCATGTCCAGTCATATAAACAAAGATATTCGAGTTCTCATCCGTCATCAACCTTTTCGACGGTGGTGTAGATGCCGGATGCCTTCCTGTTCGCGCCGCCAAACATATCCCCTTCATCAATTTCCGCCCTCACCTGATTAAAGATGGAGAGCGAATGACTCACCACTCAAGACCCTCAAAAAAGTCTCAACATTCACTTCCTCCCCCTTATAATCCACCTCGATTTTCTCCCCGTAGAGATCTGTGCGACGGTCTGCGTTGGAGTAGACTGTTCCGGCGAATGGGTTGCGAGGGTTGCAGGCTACGTCGTCGGCTAGCATGAGAATTATTTGGGAGTCGGGGATGCCGAGTCGTTTTACGGTTCGATACCTAAGGAAAGTGGAGCGGTCAGTGGAGAAGAGGAGAGAGGGAGAAGAGGAGAACAAACATAGCGAGAGTATTAGCCATGTGCTGTTTGGATCAAGAGAGTGAGTTCAGTGTGGATTTCCGATATAGGGTATCGACGTACGCGATAGTTGAACCAGAAACGCGACTATGTGCCGTTCGCTCAGTGGCAGTGGCGAGTGGGAAATTGAAAGAGATTGCTCACTGCGCACACTAATACCGCCCAATTATTCGTTCCTGCTGTCCCATTCCTGGTTGCTACTGCTGTATGCAGTAGAGTGCAAAGCAAGAAAACGAAGCTCCGCAACCTCATCGTGAAGGCTCTCGCTCGCTGGACCCCTTGACGGCGCTCGCTTTCGTTGATCGACGGCAGTAACCAGCTACGTCTTGAAGTTAAGACTTCTCCTTATTCCGTAGTTACCTAATGGACAACAGGAAATGAACCGTGATCAGCAAATGAGGTTCGACGGGGTGGCGTACTCGCTTCAACTTGACTGCCACACGCAGGCTCCGGGTGCGACCTGTCGGTCTTATCTCCCAACATACTTCGCTCAGGCAACCCTACTAATCCAAGGTAGCTCACTTGAGCGCGATGGGTTGTCGACTCGCCGTAAACTAACTCCGCTCCGTGACCTTGCGACCATGCCCGCGCACTCATCGCCTCTGCGAATAACCGTGTGGTACTCTCGTAACCCGTATTGAGCGCCCGAGTGCCCCAAGAGTAAATGCGAGCGTGGGCCCACGCTTGCATAGCGGCCTGCCAATGCAGTTGTTCCGTCGCGCGCGCGTGCGATGCTAGTCCAGTGGGGCGATAGCTTGTAGCCAATTGAATGCTGTCTGAAACGTGCTTGACTCACGGAGAATTGGCGGCGCAAGAGTTGATTTGTTGTGAAATGATTGGAGCGAAGGGCAGCAAGGCGACACTTTGTTGGTTCGCACCTTTGCACCTTTACCTCATCCCTCGATATCAACTCAATCACATACGACGATGCAGGGTAAGCAATCAACCTTGCCATAATCTCTTCTTTGTCTCGTGCATTGCGACTCTACTTCGACCGAGGCGCTCTTGTCCTCTCGCATTGCGGCCTCGAGAAGGGCGCGAGCGGCCATCAAGCGCTAGGCTAGAGGGAAGCTACCTGCTCACAAAAGAAGTGGGAGGCTGTTCATTGGCTATCATCACTTGACAAACAGCCCACGACGTGCGCTAACGCCCTCCTCCCTCCTTTACTTTCTCTCTACTTGCGCGCAGGACTCGCTTCGTACGGCTCAGACGACGATTCAGACTCTGAAATAACCACCAAAGGACCTCCAACTCAGGTACAGTTTCACTCTCCCTCCCTTCCCCACGAATTTAGTATCTTCCCTAGCAACTTCCCACAACTCAGGACAAAACTAAACAACAACTTCACTCACCAGCACGTATGTCAATTTCCAACCATTCTTGCTCTGTTTCTCGCTTTCTGATACACGGGAAGGAACAGCATCCATAACATCCATCTCACTAAACCGCCTCAAAGTCGCTTCCACTTCCTCATCCCGCAACAACTCGCCGCTTTCAGGCGTCAACAAACTCCCTTCGAATCCCTCACCGAGACCAGGTCCAAACTCTCCTTCAAAGCAGACACAAGGGAAGGGCAAGAGAAGGGAGAGCTCGAAGAGTCCCCCGCCATACGCTGCCGCTCCTGTACCGACCGACGATGGAGCGAACGGGAACGGCGGGACGGCGGCGAGTGCGAATGGAAATGGGGATGGGATCGGGAATGAGGGGGCGAGTGGTAGTGGGAGCGGAGGAGTTCCACCTACCTCAGCGTCCTTCGTACCGCGAGTCCAAATGAACTCGCTCGCGGAATTCGGTGTACCACCTATGATTGCAGGTCCTTGTAATCCCTCCGTCGAGGTCCGTCCTTCGTCTTCGTTCCTCCTCCTCCTCCCTACTCCAATCACCCACTGACAAAAATTCCTTCACCCCACCAGGCAAAACTAGCGAAATACCACGAACTAGCCGTCACCCGAGGTCTCCACTTCAACGACTCCCTCTCCCGTTCCAAAGCTTTTCGAAATCCGAGGATCTACACCAAATTAGTCGAATTCGTTAAAGTGGATGAGAAGGGAACTTGTTGGAGTAAGGACGTTTGGGATCCGATGGGTTTGCCTCCAGATGCTGTTGGAAGTTTGATCAGTCAGTTTCATTTCCTTCCCCCTCCTCCCAAGCAGGACACTTAATTCATCTCTTTATCTCTGTGTCCCTTTTGCTTTTCATCCTCCACTCTCAACCCCCAGCCGCCGACCAAAAGTCCCGCTCAGAAGCCAAATCCTCCATCCCAGCCGGCTCACGCTCTTCAATCGCTTTTGCCCCCTCCTCCTCCTCATCTCGAGATAGCATGCGAGATTCAATGAGTAAAAGAGTCGGAGAGAGAGATAGGGAGAGGGATAGAAGGGGAGAAGGCAGGGAGAAAGAAGGAGGAGGCGGGAAGAGGAGTAGGTGGGATACTGGGAGGGAGAGGAGTAGGAGTAGGAGTCCGAGGAGGTAGGTTGGGTGGAATCATGGGAATAAGCTTGATTTATGGTCATTGGTGTTTCCGAACTTTGGTCTGTGTGTGAATTGGGAAAAAGTGCGAGCGCTGATCCGATTCCTCGCGGTCGAACTCGCGTTCAGCTTTCTAGATATCTTTTACCGCCGGGGGCACGCACCACAAATTGCAAGATCTGATTCCTCGCTGATTCTGTCAGCTTCTCCGCCGCCGGCTTCGCAGGGCGCATTTTGCCCGCTTTATTTTCTTCAGCGGAAACACCGTCAAACTGAAGGGGCGCCTATGCTTGCCTGAGCACCCAGGTAACGTCTGAATATTTGGGTTGCATGTGCATCTTGAAGTCACAGCTTCCAGCTCATGCCGTAAACCTTTTTATATGTAGCCTGCAGAATCGTCTCCCCGCGTTTTAGCTTATCGCAAGACACGCGGTTCCGGAACGGCTTCTCAGCCGCCAATCCACCGCGTGCAATTCAATTCCTATCACCACTCTTCTCTTCCTCATCCTACCACACTCCGCTAAAACAGACGCAATGTCGTCTGGATCTGAAAAGGACGCCGGGCCGCAAGTCGAGCAGGCTCACGATGTACTCAGCAGACTTTCAATGGACCCGAAGCATGAGGGAGAGCTCGTGGATGCGAAGGGTCAGGTATCCACTGGTGGTGAGTATCTTCGTCTATGGGAACTTGAACTCTCTTTGAAGAAAAAAAGCTGATTCGAATTGAATTGCGCCTGCCAGTGGCGGACGTCTTGGACCACTTCACTCTCGACGAAGCGCGGGAATTTATCCAAGCTTTCGTCACAGAGCATGAGATGGATGTCAACATGGACCGAGTGCGTTTCTCCTCCCAGAAAGCACCCAAGAACGTTTCACTTATCAAATTCATCGCTCTTCACCAAGGGTCTAATCGCCCGGGCGTCTGCCGCTTTATCGGGCAAAGGCCTTACCGACGAATCAGCCCGAGATCTTGTAGAGGAACTTCGACTGGAGAGTGCTCTCATTCTTTCGAGCCCGTATGCGGAGGTTCGAGCAGTCGTTTCGGAAACGGATGATCCGAATATGCCGGTTTCTACTTTCCGCTCGTGGTTGTTGGCGATGATTTTTACGACTATTGGTACGGGCGTTAGTGAGTCCTTTTCTTCTTCGCTCGGGATTTTGATGACGCAAGATAGCTGAGGAATGATTTGGCTTCGATAGACATCTTCTTCGCGGCTCGTAACCCCTCCATCACTCTCAACACATTTTGCGCCCAGGTTCGCAAGAATTACATTGAGATTTCAATTGTGGTCAGCTCACCTCTGCTCGCCTCCTTGTTTTTCAGGTCCTTGCATATCCTTGCGGTAAGTTCCTTGAATGGGCACTTCCCACCAAGAAGTTCAGAATATTCGGACACGAGTGCTCCTTGAACCCCGGTCGTTTCAACCTCAAGGGTAAGTCGTGCCATTTGATTCATATTCGCAGCCTTGGGAATCCTGACTCGGGGATCATAGAGCATATTTTTATCACCGTTGCCGCCAATGTCACCTTCGGTGGAATCAATGGAGTGTACGCGACAGATGTTATTGCGGTGCAAAGGCTTGGAGTGTACTTTTCCGAGCGATCAGCCACGAATCCTGGATACCAGATCCTGATGGTGCTTTCCACACAAATGGTACGCCGGCGCCTACAAGGTTTTCTCCCGAAAATGTCACCTACACTTCTCTTGTTAGATCGGCTTTGGTTTGGCGGGATTGACTCGACGAGTTCTGGTTAACCCACCCTCTATGGCAAGTCAACTCCATCAAACACATTTCTCACTTGTCTCACTAAATTTGCACAACAGATTTGGTGAGAATCACGCTTAGGAAAGCTGTCCCTCCACCTGGCTTCGCACTGACGTTTGGATCAAAGGCCCGCCACTTTGGCCACTGTTGCGCTGAACAGATCATTCCACGACTCGAAAGAGAGTGAAGTCAAGGTTCCCGGGTGGAGAATCAGCCGCATGCGCTTTTTCCTCATCGTGAGTCTGATCGCGGCTATTACGCCACAGGGCGGCAAGCAAACTTGCACCCTTAAACTTTGCAGACTTCAAAAGTGACTGACCACCCATGACATTGCGCCAAATAGGTCTTCGTTTCGTACGGACTGTACTTTGTTCTCCCTCAAGCTGTCTTCTCTGCCACGGAATATTTCAATTGGATCACTTGGATCAGTCCCAACAATGTCAAGCTCGCCTTGATCGCCGGATGTGAGCTTATGATAAGTTCTAGCTGAAAAAAGTAGATGTTTGCTGATGGGTGGGCGATTTTCAGCAATCGGTGGTATAGGACTCACGCCAATCGCTACCCTCGACTGGAGCTGTAAGGCGTTGTGTTTTGTCTTGCACAGGCTGGATGACAACTCATCTCACATTTACTTCTAGACATTAGCGCTCTCAGCAACCCTCTTATCACTCCCCTGTTCTCCACGGCCAACCAGTTCGCTGGCATGTTCTTCGTTTGCGTGTGTCTCGTGACTCGTAAGCTCGCTTCTCTTGCGCATTCAACTCTCCTCTGATCTCATTCCAAAACCGAAGCGGTTTACTTTGCAAACAAAATGTATATGGCTTACTTGCCGGTAAGAAATACATTATTTTGTGGTTTTTCCAGCTCTGATTTTCGACGCAGATCAACTCTGCTGATCTGTTCGACCGGTTCGGCAGCAACTACAACGTGTCTAGTGTTATGAGTGACGACTTCTCACTCAACATTACCGCATTCGAGGCGTACTCTCCTGCGTGTAAGATTCCCTTCCCTCTTCTCATCGCGAGCTGTCCGCCTAACTGGGCCGCGGCGACATTTTCCTCTCAGACCAAAGCTCTGGGAACGCCTTTGCCTTCCTCGCTTACTTTGCTCTTTACCCTGCCACACTTGTTCATGTTGGTCTTTATTACCGCAAAGAGCTCGCCACCGCTTTCCGGTCTCTTGTCTCCCGCAAATCGATTCGCGAGTCATACCAGGATTCGTCAAATCGGCTCATGAAGAATTACAAGGAGGTTCCCGACGTAGGTCAAGTCTACATTCGTACACAGACTCGGATGAACACTCACCTTTTCCAATCCACTTAGTGGTGGTTTTTGGCGGTGACACTCATTTCCCTCGCCCTGGGTTTAGCCTACAACGAAGGTGAGCCGCGATTACAATCCTGCTTTGGATGGTTACTCACACTTGTTCTTTACACAGTGTACAAGACTCAACTTCCAGCATGGGCTATATTTTTCTGCCTTGCGCTAGGAGCGATCTTTATCATTCCGTGCGGCATTGTAAGTTGAGAGTCGAGACGCTTTGGAAATCTGCATCGCTGTCCTAATTGTAGGTTTCCAGATACAAGCTACTACCAACTCCGAAGTTACTCTTAACGTTATAAGGTATGCCCGCTTTAAGTTGACATTTTATCAAGGTGCTAACTTCCATTCACGAAACGCAACGAAATCCAGCGAAATCATCGCTGGGTACACATTACCGAACAGGCCGGTTGCGAACCTTTTATTCAAGAGTGAGCATTCTATTTTCGCTGAATAGAATTTGTCGATAACCGATCTCATCGTTTCTCACTCAGCTTGTGAGTTCTCTGTGCGCCCCTCTTTTCGTTGATTAGCCCCTAAAACTGGTACTAGATGGCTACGTCTCGACTGCACAGGCAGTGCAATATGTGTCGGATATGAAGCTTGGGCATTACACCCGAATTCCTCCCAGAGCACTCTTTGCCGTTCAAATGGTGGCGTCTATTTGGGCCAGCTTCGTATCAATCGCGGTACTGGACTGGCAAAGTGAGTTTCTGACCTTCCAGCATCTTTATTCTATTACTAACGCTTAAATTATAGTGTCGAAGTAAGGCTTTGTTCTCCTAATTATCCTAGACTCAAGTCGTTGATCACTCTCGTCCAGTATTCATGAACTGTGTCAACCGGGTCAAGGTTGCGCACGTCTCTCATCTTCAATATTTCCGGAACTGATATAATATCTCCACAGTCGACGGCTTCACTTGCCCATCCTACGCTGTCATGGAGAACTCCGCCGTCCAATTCGGCGCGATAGGCCCTGCTCGCCTGTACTTATATCATAGGTTCGCAAGCAGGATGGTGACTTACCCTTCAATTTGTAAATAGCTACTCGGAAGGTCAGCTTTACTACGGAATCACGTACGGCTTCTTGATTGGCGCCTTGCTACCCATCCCCTTCTATTTCGCTACAAGGCGCTTCCCCAAGTCTTGGATCAAGTCAGGCGCAAATTCTAGACTCTTCGGTTTTTATCTGGTTACTGACTCGCTAAAACTTGTGTAGATACATTCACATCCCCATCAGTAGACCGGTTTATCTCTTATTGAACTTGGCTACGGCTGACTTTAGTTCCTTCAGTGTTCAACGGAGCTGGAAATATTGCGCCTTGTAGGCGATTCTTTCCGTGCTGGACCGATAAAGTACTGACTATGCTTTTAAGACAACATCTCATACTATTCACAAGTAAGCGTCTACAAAATGTCTTCTTTTCAAATCAACTGACACTGTCTCCCACAGGCTTTGATGCTGGCCTACATCTTCCAGGGTCGTATTCGACGTAACTCCTTGGCCTGGTGGAGTAAATACAACTACATCTTAGCCACTGGTCTTACTTCAGCGATCTCTATCTTCGGTGTCATGTGCGTAAATTTTCACTGGACGTCTGCGAAACCCATTTGACTAATGCTTCATTGCTTCCGCAGCTGGTTCTTCTCCATCATCTGTATGTCAACAAGCGGGGATTCACTTTGGTCAATGAATACCTACTAACTTCGATCAAATGTACAGACAAAGGATACACTCCGGATTGGTGGGGCAACGACGTCCCCTTCGCAGGTTCGTCTGCAATTCTTCCGCAAACTCCTCACTTCACTCATTCTTGGTCTTTCTACCTAGGGTGCGATAACTCTGGTGTGAGCGAAGAGCCTCGATCACCTCACTGCGACATACTAAAACTTCTCCAACTGCCAGTGCCCGCTCCTCCCCATACCCGATATTGGGTACTTCGGCCCTGGCGTCGGCGAGTTTTGAGAGTGTCTTTCTTTCCAACTTTTCAGTTTGTGCAGAAGTTAGAGGGCTGGCTTGAGTATGTGTCGCTAGCAAGTCTTGGGTCCATGAAAGCCAAGGGTCAATGTGTGCTGTCCAGTGTCGTGGTGTACGGGTACAAATTGCGGCACTTCCATCTTCTGCATGGGCACCACAGCTCGGAACTCACATCCGTTCAACTCTACTCTCCCCTAGGAGTTAGAGTTGTTCGCGTTGCCAGTCGCAATACAATATTTGGCAAGCGAATCCTGCCCGAAAGTAGCGAAGCTCGCTTTCAGCACGAAGCGTTTGCAGCTTCCATTGCAGGAACGAGCGGTGACAGGTTTCGGTTTGAAGTTTATATAAATGATGCCTTGCAAGTGTTCAAAACCGAATTAAGCAAACGCGGCGATGCCAGTTATCGACTTTCCGAGGACTAAGGAAGAAACGCAACTGTGTTAGATCATGAACCACAATTGACGGAAAATCAAACGGAAATGTGGACTTACTAAGACCGTGAATGTCGTAAGTACCTTCATATGTGCTAACGGTGTGAAGGTTCGACGCAATTCGAGCAATATGGTACCTACAACGAGTGATGTTTAGCATCCCGGAATCAAACCAAGGAGAAAGAGTTTGGAAAACTCACTCATCAGAAGCAGCATTTCCACCAAAGATTTCCATGAGAGTTCGGGTGTGCTCGGTCGCCTTGTAGCAGTTATTCCTCTTCATCAACGACACCATTTCGGCTGTGGACAAATCAAAATCGCTGGTCAGATGCGATTTCTTCATGATGGGTTCTGGGTACTCACGAGACCAGTTCTTGGAGTCCTTCAGCCTTCCGAGCTGAACACACGAGACCAATCCAATGGCCGCCTCCATGTTGGCATCGGCGAGCTTTTTCTGAATCAACTGGAATGAGGCAATTGGCTTGCCGAATTGTTTTCTAGTGGTTCACAAAAAGGGTGAGCCGGGCTATTATTCAAGGCGATGCGGGATGAGAAAAGCAAGACGGACCGTTGCAAAGCGTAGTCGCGGGAAAGTGTGATGGCCTCCTCCAAGGCACCGAGTACTCCGAATCTGATGATGATGAGCGAAAAGATGAATTCGTGGAGTCAGTATGAGTGTTTGATACAACACTCACGCAATACCGAAGCGAGCGTTGCTATCAGAGTGCAGCGGGTTAGCTTAAATTGAGAGACTCGGAGGCGGTCAAAAGAAGAAACACACTTCAAGCAAGAGAAAGGTCCCTTGAGGCCAACGACGTCAAGCATGTTTCCTTGAGGGACAGGAACTTCATCCATAAAAATTGATCCAGTGATCGACGCTCGGAGGGAGAGCTTGTTCTTGATCTGAGGGGCTGAGAGTCCCTTCCATCCCTGTAGAAGCGAAGAAGTCGTTGAGCTTTTTGAGCTTTAATCGTGAGCTCGTTGAGGCGGCGGTGGAGGTGGAAGAGAGTTTCTGGGCATAGGCACCGATGGGGGAAGATTTGCAGCAGGGGGAACAGAAGAAGGCACGGAGCGACTAACCTTCTCCATAACGAATCCACGAATCTTACCATCCCACTGGCACTTGGCCCAAACGACAAAGACGTCGGCAACGGGCGAGTTACTGATCCACGTCTTCGCACCCGAAATAACGAAACCTCCCCCGCCTGGTGCTTCGCGCGCCTCGGTAGTCATTCCCGCTGGGTCGGAACCGTGGTCTGGCTCAGTGAGTCCCTGATAATATGAATGGCTTGGTGAGTTTATTGATGGAATTATTGATGGAAAACGTGGCGGAGGGAAGCACGACGCACGAAGCATCCAATTTTTATTCCCTTGGCGAGATCCGGAAGGTACTTGGCTTTGAGCTCTTCACTTCCGTAAGCGTCTATTGCAATATTGTGTGAGTAGGAGAAGTGGGAAAACATTTTGATAACTGAAAAGACGCACTGATGGGGTGCATGACTAGGGACGATTGAACACTCATGGCTGATCGGTATCCCGAGTCTACACGCTCGACTTCACGAGCAATGAGTCCGTAGGCGACAGAGGAAACCTGTAATGATATATAAAAGAAGAAGAAAGGGTGGGAGAGGGATCAGCTACAACTTTCTACCCAAAGGTGAA
The DNA here is from genome assembly GCA_035521515.1 of Phenoliferia sp. Uapishka_3. NCBI lineage: Eukaryota > Fungi > Basidiomycota > Microbotryomycetes > Kriegeriales > Kriegeriaceae > Phenoliferia > Phenoliferia sp. Uapishka_3. Next base: position 10,658 of record JASZXU010000775.1, read on the forward strand.
GGACTACGTACCCCGGCACATCCGTAGCCATCAATCGTAGCTCCAAGTAATCCGAGCTCTCCCTGGATTATCGAGAGTGTTTGTTAGTTCCCGGATGCCTGTATATAGTGATGAAAGGTGTGATGACGCACCATCTCGGACAAGATCTTGGTATCGAAAGCTGTGGAGTAAGGACGCGGGGTAAGTCGCGGAGAAACACTCGGCTTTGCACGGAAGGACTCACTCTCCGTCCTGTAGGCATCAAGAACCCTCGGAGCAAGTCGCTCCTGGCAGTAATCCCTAGCAGTCTCCCTGTGAAAGCCCAAACGATTCCCAAGTCAGCCTCTGCGCATCGAAAGCCTTTCCCAGACGCGCTAAGCTTGGACGCACATGATGGCGACCTCGTCCTCGGTCAGCATTGTCGAGTGAACCTTGAGCGGGTCTTCCCATGAGTAGGGAGCGAAAGCTGGGGTTTCTGTTGTGCGACAGGGGAAGCGTTAGAAAAATGAGGATTGGCCAGGATGTGGTGAAACGCGCTACTGAGGACAGTCTCGACTTGGTGCGCGTCCGAGGAGGCATAGCGGCGGAAGGAGGTGCGAAGAGTTGGGAGGAGAGTGCGTGGGAGTAAAGAGGTCATTGTTGTTGATTAGTGTTTAGGGATAAGGGGTCCTTGGATGCAGAGAAATAGGCCGCGGTCGGGCGTCGGCAAGGTGGGAGTCCGGCTCAGCGCACCTCAAAGCCGGTCAACACTCGCAGTTTCCTGCCAAAGTTGATCATTCGAGACGTCTAGCACTGTTTAACAGCATGGCAAATGAAGCGGGGATAACTATCAATTCTCTCTGGCTGCATCAACAAGTTTACATGAGAATGTGCTGAGGAAACGGCGAAGATAGGATGCACGGACAAGGAGTGGCGGCATTGGGAAACGAGGGCGCTAAAATTGTCGGTCGGCAAAGAGAGTAAAGTCACCTCCCTGCTTCTTATTTGTTCAGCACCTGGAGAGAATGTCAGATAAAGATGATAATAATGAGAATAAAGAAGAGCAAAGATAGGGGGTAGGATAAAACTACTTGGCAAAAACGACCGGAGTGGTGAAGCCAAACGCGCTCACGTCCCGACCTCCACGAAAAGTTCGACTGGTGGGCGCAATCGTCTGGCAAGGCGTGGTGGGTGTTCCGCATTCTGTTCGTACCAGCCCGGTTTAAACTCGTTCAGACACTCAAAATGGCCACCTCCGAGCTCGCTGCCACCTGTACGACCCACTCCCCTCGCCCAATTCCGGCGCAAATCCGACTCGCGCGTCCAAAAAGCTGATCTTCAATTTTGTGTACTTGTGCAGACGCCGCCCTTATCCTCGCCGACGAGGGTATCGAGATCTCCGTGCGTTTGTTTGCGGTGGGCGTTGGCAGGGCAGGCCCAGGAAACTAAAACTTGCTCTCCATTTAACAGGCCGAGAAGATCAACACCCTTACTTCCGCCGCCAAGGTTGAGGTTGAGCCCATCTGGGCCACCCTCCTCGCCAAGGCCCTCGAGGGTAAGGACGTCAAGGACCTCCTTACCAACGTTGGATCCGGAGGTGGAGCCCCCGCCAGTGGATCTGCTGCCCCCGCCGTGAGGACTCTCGAGTTGGAATCCATTGAAGAGGGAACTGAAGCTGGCTGTCTATTATGTAGGCCGCTGGAGCCGCTGCCGCTGCTGAGCCAGAGAAGAAGGAGGAGAAGGTCGAGGAGAAGGAGGAGTCTGAGTGAGTTTTGCGTTATGATGTTGCTCGGGGGCGAGGAGAGACGGCGCACAGGGATCGGAAGCGCTGACGGTTCATTTGCCTTCTTTCTTACAGCGACGACATGGGCTTCGGACTCTTCGATTAAACTCTCGTTGAGCCACCCTTACCTACTCGGAACGGAGGAAAATGAAAGGGGTGTTGGAGTCGGAACGGGATTAGAGGGGATGCGAAACGTCCACTGCAATCTCGCGACCAACTTTGCGCTCCATCCTTCACTTGGTTGCACTCGGCTTGTCGATTGTGCCCGCGGTCGTCGAATCGGGATGTAGACAGCGGCCTACAGTCGGGCAAGGCTCGGGCTGAGGTGGCGGTGCCTGGGGTAAGCGCGCCGACATATGCTACTGCTTGATTGTTTTGCTGAGGCTCGCTTGTACCTGCTTGCGAGCGCTGCCCCTTATTTGCTGCCTCTGTTCGCTACGGTGCAAGGTGTGGCACGCCGCCTGTGTGAGTGTGTCCCTGCGCATGCTATCTAATTCAGGCTACCTGGGTCGACCTCTACTGCTCTACAACCTTGTCGGACAAACAGTTCTTCGACTGTTGTAGCCTGCATACATCTAAAGTGACGAAGACTACCGAATACTGTCGACGCGGGCGCCTGTCGACGCGTTGCTGCCTTGCTGCTCCGCGGAGGTCTGCGGAGCTTCGAACGCCACCAATATGTGCAGTCTTTACTTTCCGGCGACGCCTGCTTGAGGTGTTCTCTTGTGGTCGCTGAACTTCCAAGTAGTGAATTCTGAAGGGCGCCTGTGTTTTTGCCAACGCTTCTTCGCAGAGGGAACGCATCGTAAATCCGATTCTTTGCTGCAATTGTGAGTGAAGCAAATCCCTGGAAGCCCATCAGATCCTGTACTTATCCCATAAGTACTAAACTTTCTGCGGTGACCAGGATCTACATACTGCCGTGCGCCCGGGCAACTATCGCAAGTCTTAGATGCCGGAAGGGGCCCCGAATGCGGCCGGTAAGCTTCGTGCAACTTTCGGTATCGAGTTGTGATGGGGAAGTTCGAACAATGGGCAGTACGCACATGCCACTAATAACCGCACTACAGCGCTTCAGTTGCACACCCAGCTCCAGTGCCGGGGTCTAGGTGGGCGTTCCCGGGAGACGGAAAACAGTGGCACTCGCCTCCAACTTTTTAGCACTTCTTGCTCCCATCACCCATCGCCAGCACTGCCCGTTGACTGTTATGGCTCACATCGCAGCTCCGAACTTTTCTCGACCGTTCGGCCTGCCAGCTTCATCACCTACTGCCGTCCTCCGCACGACCTCGAATCCCGCGATCCCCACCTTAAACTCGTTGCGCAACCCTTCCGCCACCGTCCCTTCTCGACTTGCTTCTGGAAAACCGCGAAAGACAAGTACAGAGGTCTTTGTGAATCACCTGGATGACTTTTTGGGCGATACGGAGGCCGGTGAGTGGGGCAAGCTCTCGTTTCATGTTTGCTGGGCTGACGAACGCGAGTGGGACGGCAGCTTTCAAGTTGGACCTCATCAGAAGGCGGTCATCAGACAGAAAAGAAGGACTTCCAATTCTTGAGGAAGTGCCGAGAAGTGAGTTTTGGAATCTCAGGTTGACTCTAAGCTCCCTCGTTGACTTTCATCCCCTTAGTCCCTGAATTGGGCCCTTTCCCGTATTTTCCTCTGGATCCATTCTCAGCCTCGGAGCCCACAAAAACAAACCAAATTCTCTTCTCCTCACCGTTCGCTCCCCGAGCCGATACTCGCAAGTCAGACGTCCATTTCGCCCTTCCTCCAAATCGCCATTCCGCACCCACCCTACCCTTTCCCAGCTTTCCTCCTCACCTTTCTTACGCTCCGCATCACCGACACACAAGCTCCAACCCCTCTCCTTC
>JASZXU010000776.1:0-14290 GCA_035521515.1 Phenoliferia sp. Uapishka_3
GTACAGATGCAGACTTGTCCACCGGGCGTCGCTACACCTTGCGACGCACGACTCTGTGAGGTGAATCGATGAACTTGCGCTCCTCGTAGGGCGCGCGGCAGTTATCGGAGAGTGATATCCTCTTGTACAATATTGTATTGCACTATAGAGATACCCCTTCTAGAAACTGGAGCCCTGGGGAGAGAGAGCGTCCATATAGATTGGAGAACGCGCTGAGAGTCAGATTTCGGAGCCCTCATCGGGCGGGCACGCGCCGATTGGCCGAACGCCCAAGCAAGCTTGTCGCCCAGCTTGGGCGTGGTGGCGCTTAAATCAACCCGCCAACAAAAGCAGGAAATCCGCGTCAGAGAAGGCGGATGAAGCCGGCGCTGCCAAGGCAGCAGATGCTCTTGTTGCGTCACGGTACGTACTTCTTTCCTTCTCACTCCTACCTACAAGCAGTATGCTCATCTTGGATTCTCTTTCCAGATCCCTCAAGGCCCTCCAGAGCGCCGGCATGTCCAAGGTACCACCCCCCCACACTCACGCCACCCGAGGCGCCGCTCGAGCCGCCGCGGACACTCCAGCTTCCAATCCTCCAACTTCCGGCTCTCTGGCCGACAATTTATCTCGCAGCAAGCTGAAAGCAACTTCCGTTCCGGGGAACAAGAAGGGCAAGAAGGGCAAGAAGGATTTGGGCGGTGGTAAAGCGCGTGGGGGGAGCCTGCCATCGCAGACGTCGGCGAGCAGGAGGCGGAACGCAAGGAGAAAGCGATAGTTTGGGAGCCGGAGGAGCTTCAGGATGCTGTAGAAGTGGAGGCAGGGGCGCTGGAAGAGGAATTGGAGGTATCAGTCCATGGTGGGCATTTTTCTCTTGGAGCTTGCTTCGGGAGGAAATTCTGATGGGACTTGTTTTTCCTAGGTGTGGGAAAGTCTCTAAAAGCGACTTCAGCGTCGGCTCCTCCTCGTCCGACATTGCCTAGCCACTCAGACGATCTCTCAGCCCCGAAGATTGGTAGCAGCATCTCTGTCACGCTGGTCGCTGAGTCGCAGAGCGAAGGTCCGAACGGCGCAATCCCTTCCAAAACCCCACCCATGACTTTCCAAGTCAAGCTGCCAGTTGTTGGGTTTGAATACGACGATCCTTTGGCTCCAGTTTTCTCCAGAAGGACAGCTCTTGCAAAATTGCACCTTTGCGATCCTACAGCACTCCGATTTCAGGCAAGTGGCTTCCAGCTAATGCACGTAGTGTCAGCAACGCGAATGCTCACCACGGAGTCGGATCCGGAAATTGTCAAATTCCTCGGAGAAACTTTTGGCGCCATTGATCCAACCAGACCACCCTCGGAGAACCGACCATCTATTCTCATGATAGATCAAGCTTGCAAGACCATAGCCCACCTCATCAACTCCGGAAAGTGGTTCATGGACCAATGGGATCTGACAACGCAACTCATTGTCGACCTCTGGCATTATCTCAATCACCTAGTGAGCATTTTCTTTCCAAGGCTACTTGATAAAGTCTTCTAAGACTTCGGGTAATTGTAGGTGACTGATGAACTGTGCGTGGAGTACTGCAACCCGGCGCCCTTGAATGGCTCCCAGCCCAATCTAGTGGTTGCTGATCCGGACAATCCGGGTCGCCTTTTACGTGCTTTCAACACAGAGGTAAGCATTGAGATGAAACCTATGGATGACTGAGCTGTACTCATTTTTTTCTCGCAGGCTGCAGAGCAGCTTAATGCTTGGATTGTCGGCTTCGCACCTATGGTGGGTAGAATGCAAGCTGAGTGGTTCAATTTCTTTTCTGCATGCTATGCTTTGGCTTCACGGAGTCAGGAAAGAAGCATCATTGGAGTGTAGAGAGGTTTAAAGCTTGCTGCAACGTGCTACTGGGTCCAAACCTGACACTCCGGACAATACTGGCAAATTTGTCAAAGTTACTAATATTGCCAAAGTTATCAACTATGGTAAAGTGAGTAACTTCACTGATTTTACCAATTTTCCTAATTATATAAGTTCCTATGGCTGGGGCTTAACAGGCGGGTGGGTTCTCGGAGGGAAAGGTGCGTTTACTCCAGGTTGGCGCTCTGTCCCTATTGATTAATACATGCCGCGTTTACGGGACTTGTATTGATGCCTATACCTACGTCGTTTGACTTGTAGCCGGCATTACTTGCTTCAGGCGGGGGTGTTTCCTTGGCACGACCTCCCCACCTGCTTGCGTGTGCAATCTGCTGTGTGGCTGTGTGGGAGTGGGAGGCCTAGGGATGTTGCTAAAAGAGAGTCTTCTGGGAGCGTAAGTCACGCCACCAAAACCTCCCACAATGGACTGAGCTTGATTCGTGGCTAAATGTGCCATTGTGACTTGTAGTTGATTAAACTTAGCGAGTAAGTCTTTCATACCTAATTCAGGATCATTGTCAGCTTTCACTCTTCCTGCAGGCTCTCTTCCTTTACCTCTCCCGCGGTCTGTGTCACTCCACTTTGAGGATTTGCCAGATTTTGAGTCTGAGCGGCTTGAGCGAGTAGAATTTGGTCGGTGGGTTCTTCCCTCCTCATCACTCCTGCTCTCATCGGATTCATCCGAATCATCAATTTTTCCGATTCTGAATCCAAAGACTCCCACTAACGTGTCGTCCTGATTTTAGACATCTTTTCTCTTTTCTCAAAACTTGCGAAGATCGACCTTAATTCTTTTACAATTTCTTTGATCTCAGGTAAGGCACCTCCGTGATCATTGTCACAAAGTTCTCCTTTTGTCCTAACTAACTCCCTTGTGTCCCTTCTTGAGTAGATCATGTCAACGATGTCGGTCGGTAGGATGCTGAGGAAGTATTCTTCTTGCTACTGACGGTGCCCTTCTTTTTGAGGTAAGAGGATATTTCAGCGAATTTAAAGTAAGCTTTACTGATTTTGGAGAGTTTGTCAGACTTTCCTTGCTTCTTCGTCTTCGAGACAAAGCGCCTTAAGTCGGCGAGTGAGTATTTGAAGAGCTCCTCGTCAATGAAGGTGTCACGCATTGACTGCTTTAGCAAGTTCCATTTCCTTTCTTCCCATCCCGGCATATCTCTGACCATTTTAGAGTAGGACTTCTTGACGTAGAGGGGTAGGTCTTCCGCCATTCCTTTGCCACCGTGGCCACCGACTTGAACTCCATCTCATATTTTTGCAGGAATTGAGAGATATAATCTCTGTTGAAGGTGAGGATTTCTACTCGAGGGATAGAAGGTCGTCCTCCTGATCCAGAGTTTCCATAGCTCCTTTCGCTTCCATTAGAAAGTAGAGGCCTCGTTGCCATGGACGAAGTTCTCAGAGGGTTTGCTGCATGCCAAGTTGCTTGCTCAGAGTGAGGGGTGACTCTGACGAAAGAGGGATCCTCTGAGGTACGCTCTCTTCATCATTTGATTCATGGAAGGTTGATTCCATTGTTTGAGTATTAGGACTAATTGTTTGAGAATGCGAGCAGGATTTGTGAAAGGGAAAAGAGTAGCTGGGGGAAAGTGAAACGGACGATGTGTGGATTGTGAAGAAGGGTGCAGGAGATTGTGTGGAAAAGTTTTGAGAGAAGTTCGCAAAGGTGAGTGAGGAGTAAAAAAAGTTGATTCAAGGAGCTGGCAGAATAAGTTGATCAGAGTTGTATCTGACGTTGTAGAGTTTGGTAAGTAGAAGGCGAAGCTTCAAACAATGAAGCTGGAAGATTCGAAGTCGAAGTTTGAAGGTTGAAGTTCGGAGGTTGAGGTCGAGGTTGAGGTGGAAGGTTGAAGTTTTGAAGGTTGAAGTTTTGAAGGTAGAAGTCAAAGCTTTGAACGATGAAGCTGGTCGAGTTGAAGTCGAACTTTGAAGGTCGAAGTTCGAAGGTCCAGGTCGAGGTCGAGGTTGAAGGTTGAAGTTTTGAAGGTTGAAGTCAAAGCTTTGAACAATGAAGCTGGATTTGTTGAGGTGTTTTACTTTTTTGAAGTAAGAGTAGGCGAGGTCAAGCTATGAAGGCGAGGTCGAGACGAGGCTTATTGAAGAATAAGTATGTGAGAAAAGTTTTCAGAAGTTGAGGACGTCAATTACGTAATTTGACTGCCAATCAAAAGGTTCCAGAGTTCGGGTCGCGCGTAGGTCACCACTTGTCGTCACTAGTTGCCTTGGTTATTCCAATTAACTACTAGACTTAATAATTGAAGGTCAAAGTATTTGTTTATAGTAGTGAAGTTTGATGAAGCGTGCGAGTTAGTGTCGTATACAATTCGATTTGTAGTCTGTATTAAAAATGGGTATAAGTATTGAATATGATTTGCAATGTGTCTTCCCGAGTGGTTGGTTGGAGGTCAAGAGTGCTCTACAGCTAGCCCTTTCATAGTAAACCTCTTGATAAAAAGTTTAATAAAAATGCGCTTTATAAGGGAGCTAAATAGAAGCAAGCTAGTCAAGCTATGAGAAGTGAAACGGTGCTAAAAGTTGTCACCTGCCTGCTCTAGCAGCGGAAAAGAATGGAAAGAGGCGGATTACAGCGGATCTATGTCATGAAACGTTTTGGACTGCATCATTCCTTGGATCTGCTGACCTTTTCCAAGGGTTTGGAGGTCTTGGGATGGCGTTATAGCGCCTTTGAGTCATGGTGTCGTCACTATTTCCACCATTTCCTCTATTCCCGCTGTCACCTGATGTCTGGGGTAATCTAGAATCCTTACTTGTGACTTTGAAACGTCAAAGAACGTTTCATTGAGCCGGATGTCTGCGTCATAAGCCCTAGTCGTCGAGTTGAAGGCGGAAGTGGTAAAGTTTTCCTTCACAGGCGGCGTCGCACTTTGAGTCGTTTGACGCGCTGTTCTGGTAGTTTGGAGTTTGGAGTCGTAATTAAAATGTAAGAAAGTATGTTGCATATTGGAAGGATAAATAGTGTAGCAATCATGGGTTGTACAGGTTGGTGTTGTTACTTCAATGTTCCCCTCTGTAGAAACAAAGTGCTTTCTCCCTTTGAGAGCGAGTCTTATTGTTCGGTTTCTCCATCCAGTGCAACCTCATAATCTCAGTGTCCCTGAGTTCCCTCTTCTTCTTTCATTGAATCCCCGCTTGTCTTGAGATAGCGGCGAGCTGAGACCTTGCTTATTGCACTTCGCGGTGAGCCTGAACTAAAGTGCGCTCTTCGTTGAGGGGAGTGTTGGTAGTGATGTTTGTGGGAACGTTGTTGACTGATAATTCCGTTTGGTCGTCGATGCCGTCGAGGTTATGGTCAGCATTATTGACATTGGGCTCGCGGAGGACGGAGGGCGGTGAAAGGGCTCGCGGCAAAGGAGAGGCGGGCAAGGTGTGGAGAAGGTGATGGAGGTTGGATGGAGCCTTTGAAGTGGAGGCGTTAGTCAATGTGTGTGGTGAATAGCCGGTGGGATGATGCAACCTCACCCCCTTGTAATGTGAGACGTACCGGTCCTTTTAAGAAGGAATGTGAAGGCGAGTTAGCGCAAGGGCGGCAATTAATCTTTTATCCTGGCTCACTGGAGTCGATCCGTTCAACCCAGCCACCACAACACTAACTCTACAAGTCAGTCGTATTCCACGCACGTACTTCTATAGGACGGGGTATTTGGATCATCACATTATTTCAGAATCCCCACTCAACGTATCGATTCATTATCAAAAGAAAACAATCAAACAAAACATAATATAATCCATCCCATGTCACCCTTAACCCCATCCATCCACAATTTCCTCCTAGCTTTGAACACCTCCGAGGACACTCACAGGGTGGAAAGTTGTGGCAGGATGAGGAATCTGAAGCAGGTCTGTGAAAGTTGCTGCACTTTTTTGGTCTGAAGTGGTTCTGAAGATCATTTTTCCTGGGCCAAAATTGAAGCTTTTCAGACCCACCTCAGGAGAGGAAGTCTGAAGCTTTCACAAACCAGCTTCGGATTCAATGGGCTGCATACCCTTTTCCACCGTGTGACTACTTGTACCCCTACCTCCGAAGATACTAGAACATCACCTCCTCCCTTTACTCTTGAAAATCCTCCATTCACAACCCTGGATAAATTCTTGGGGTCTTCTAACCCCCTCCTACCCAACTTCATTTCAGAACTCAAGAAAATCTTCCTCGCACACCCACCCAAATTCCTCCCTGAAACCAACAAAGTGCTATACGCCGGCTCTTGCCTGACAGATAACGCTTTGTATTGGTTCAAACACCTTATTACCTCCACAAACAACTCCACCCCAAACTGGTTCAACAGTTTTGACTTATCCAAAACAGCTATCCATGGGAGGTTTGCCAACAAAAACCAAAATGTCAACCAAGTATGACAACTTCTAGGCAACACAATGAAACACGGGGACAAATTCATGGGTTATCTCACAAGGTGAATCACTAGTTTGGGACAACTCGGCATTAATCTTTGCACTACAACAAGGACTACCTATCCGACTCTAAGAAGAAATTCCCCAATCCCCAGACAAACAAACATTTCCTCCGACACTGGTGGGAATGGCATGTCTACTGGCAAAACTCAATGCTGAGTATTGGCTAGCCATTTCATACGACTACTCAACAAAGCCACCAAGGTTTCCTCAAACGCACTCAAAATCAACCCTCCACGGCAAGATGCCCGGTAGGAAACCACCTAGCCCTATTGTCAAACAAAATCATTTTGCGCCAGGAGTTCCCGAAAATCACCTACACACAAATCACATATAAACGCCAAAGAAAATAGATGATGGAAAATCAAAAAGCCAACATACCTCACATATCAAGGAGAAGGATGGGGGACCTCGACTGGGGCAAGGACTTTCATGCCTGCAAAAAAAATCACCGGGAGGAAAAATTACCGCTTGGCAGCGTGCGGTTCGGTCCAGGGACCATTCTCCTAGAGGGGGGGACAGCTATCGCTGTCTTCCAAAAACCTTTTCAAAATCAAATGACAATCAAACTACTACTCTACAAACAATTCACAGTATTCCTCCATACTACCGGCTATCTCCAAAACACCTCCTACACTTCCAAACACCCTACGGAGGCTCTACTCCCACACCACACGAGATCTCCCTACAAGAATTACCCAAGGCAAGCTCTAGGGAAAACCTTGCACACCTCGGACAAATCTCACTCTGAGGAATTCAATCACCCCGTCTTATCCAATCCACTCTCCAAGGAAGTCCTCACAAGGAAGCAAGATAAAGGAGCCATTGTTTCCCCAATCCTGCCATAGCTACCTTGGAAAAACACACGAGGGACTACACATTCACCTACCAAAGGACACAACAAAAGATTTCCAAACTTCAAGTAAACTGCTCACTTGTAACAGTTAGTCAAGGAGGAGACTTGAGAGAAACAAAGAAATGAGCGTACCAAGAAGAGAAGGAACCACACACTCTGAAAACCAAGGAACAATCAAAGAGCTCGGTGGGTAAATTATCCTTGAGCACGTTCTCCATACCACTTTCCTCCTCCTCACGGACCTCGGAGATCTTTGCCTTCCGCTTTCCTTTTGACCTCTTCACAGTCTCAAGGAAAGATTGTGTCACAAACGCCATCTCAAAATCCTCCATACTAATATTGTGAGAGTAAACTTGATCCAACATGCCATCAAGGAAAGGGTGACCTTCAACAGAAATCTTGTCGTCGGCCCCAAGGATAGAAGCAAAAACTTTGAGGATGGAAGTGACCCTGAGGTCATGGGTATCTTTGCCATTGGGGTCGACGTCAAGGAGTTCCTCAGGAATGATGCGGAGGATTCTGACGATGGAGAATTTTGGACTACGAAAGAACAACACCAAAAGGGAAATCAGTATCATTGAAGGAGGAAACGAACGACATCAAACCAGAAACAAAGGAATGCCACTCACAACTTTGACCCAAAGACCTTGCGCTCCTTGATCTCGGCATTGCACTTTGCTCCCCACTCCCTATTCTTAGAGGCCTTGATCCTCTCCTCAGCCTCGCGAACGGCAACCTCAAACTTCTCCACAATTCCGTCGTCAAGCTCATCCACCTTGGTGATGAAGGAACGACGCTCGACTTCAAAGGACACCTCCTTCTCCTGGACCTTCTCGGAGAGGTACTCGTTGACCTTGACAAGCTCGAAAACGAGATGCGAGATGGCAGAGTTGCCTATGGATACAAAAGAGGAAAAAAACACATCAGTACAATGATGACCAAATGGGATGGGACTATGAATCAATCGAAAGAAAAGAGTCACATGAGTTGACCTTATTCTCAACTCCAGGGCCTTTTGAAATTCTCCCTTGCGAATTTGAATGGAGTTGATGTTGTTGTGTTCATTGTGAACGGGAAGGGAGAAAGGACCATGATGGGGAGAACCACCTACGAGCGAGAGGGAAGCAAAGAGAAACAAAGTCGGCACAAATACAAACAAAATGAAGCTGGTAACAAAACAACCAAAGGAAACACCTTACCGGCTTCGGGTCGACCTCGGACCAACCCAACATTCCCACGATGAAGTACCAGTGGCGCCAGGGACGAGCTCCCACCCCTACCACCATCGCCGTTGCTCTCGAAGTCCTGGACGCGCGGGTGCTTGGAGCGCGAACCACGAGGGCGAAGGTCAACAAGAAAAAGAAAAAGAAAAAAATCAAGAGTATAGTCAGCAAGACAGAAGAAGAAACCAATAGTGTTATTGGTGCTTACTCTTGGCTGGGCTGTTGCCTCCTCCTGAAGGGCCATCCGACTCGTCACACGATTCGGGCTCCTTTGAATCCTCTCCGGGGGAAGGATTCCACTTGAATGGAAGGGCTATAAATGCGTTGTCAGCATCCCACGCCTTCCTGTTCCGCCACCCTCCACGGCACTCCGAGCCTGCAACCCGCGAACCAAAGAGAAGGGAAGGGACTCACGACTGACGCAAAGGTGCGCTCATCGAAAACGCGAAAGGTGCGCTCATCAGAAACACCCCTGTTTCTGATGAGCGCACCTTTCGCAGGCTGTATTCCTCCTCAAGATGTAGCACTACGCCTTGTGGCGGTTGACGCAGTAGCAGCAGGGGTCGGGCTGGAGGGTGTGTTGTGGGTTAAGGTTGTTGAAGGCCTTGTAAGGTTTGGTGGGCTTCTTCTTTTTCTTGATGACTTTGGGAGAGTTGGAGCAATGACAAGCCATATTGATCTGAGGATATGGGGGAGAAGTGTGAAGAAGGAGGAAGAGAGAGTAACCAAGGGTTGCCCGAGATAGGCTCGGCGCGGGTGGTCCAAGCTTGAAAGAATTATGGACCCGTGGCTTAGCTCTGAGCGCTCTGTTCCGCTCCGTTCTTTACCAACCAAGCGGCCAATATTCTTTTATACCACCAAAACATGACTTGGATGAAGGAGATACACTATACGTGCGCATGTCAGCCGTTACCACTGAGTGCGCCGCCTGGCTTTGTGCTTCTATGCGGCGGTAAACTCAAGCCACCGGTCAGCAAATGGTTGCGGAATTTTACTTTGAGCTAGTTTACTGTAAACCTGGCGTCTGGCTGCTATTGCGGGCGTGGTGCGCTGTGTGATCAATCGAGGCGTTGCCTCAAGAATTCCTCGAATGTCTCTGAGTCCGTAACCTGCAGCACCTTCAGCGCACCGCCGTAAGCCTGACGCGCATCCCTCCAAACCTTTCATGTTTAGCTACCGTCCCATAGAAACTATTCCCTGATTTTTATACAACATTTGGAGCGGCACATACGCATGGGCGGGCCGCCGCGCACATAGGCTCCCTTATGTCTAAGCCACGGGTCCATATATATTTCGACTTCTCGGCCCCTATTGAACTAAATGTTTGGAATCAAAAGTCAAGCAAAACGACAGGACAACGCCAAACTCTCAGGAGTACGAAAAAAAAATTGACCCACCCATATTAACAAACGTGTTATTCTGAAGGATGGATCCAGGATGTAAGGTGTTCTCATGGGACGTTTGAAACCTCTCATGGGGGTATGTGACAATTCATCCAGATCAAAACCCAACATACTATAAACTATAAAATTGCGAGCATTCTATGCTGGGAGGTAGCTCAAGAGGAGCGAAGCCGTGAGGGTTCACAACGCTTTCACGGATGGATCGTCGGCCTTCTCTTTTCTGCGCTCCGCGCGTCGATCCTTCTTTCTCTCCAGTCGTGTTTGCTAGACGCTTGCACTGGAGAGGTCAGTCCTTCACACCTTGTCACTTACTAGATTCTCAGAACTAATAGTCATTACATCTAGTTCCGACTGATCTAGTCTTTGACAGGTATGAAACTAAGAGTCGCGTTTGCTAGACGCTTGCACTGGAGAGTTCCGACTGATCTAGTCTTTGACAGATCTCTCTGGCAAAAATACCACCTACCAAATGTAGGACATGCAACTGAATGGACGAACATTACCCCCAGACTTTATACTACCCGCCAGAAAGACCGCCAGGGTTAGTTCCTTGAAGGGACCCCATGCAATTCAAGGAGCAAGGCAATCCCGAGGAACGGGGCGGTGGCGACTAGGCGAACCGGCGGCACAGCGCGATGGTGGCTCGCCTTCTACCGGGATTTCCTGTAGAGTCTTTGGATCTAGATATTTAAAGAAGGAAGTTCTAAGAACTCTTCTCTTCTCTTCATTCTGAAATTCTAAAAATCATCCAACAATCATTCCGAAGGCAAGCCTCTCGGACTCCATAATTGTTTGACCCTTATCAGCACGGAGCATTGTTGAGGTCCTTCATTCCAAACAAGAATAAGAAAACTCAAAAACCATCCACACTAACTCTACAGGTCAATCACATTCCACGCACGTACTACTACAGGACGGGGTATATGGATCATCGCAGTCTCAGGCGCGAACAAGCTCTGCTCAGCGGACAACACCAATGCTCTCAGTGACGCGCTCCTCCAGTTCCCACCTCACTACTCTCGTTTGTGTCCCAAACTCCTCCAGAACCTCAGTAGGTCTCTTTCTCCCTCCATCTTGCCAATCCCCACTGATCCTTCCCTTTTCCAGCTACGGACTCATTTCCTCTCACGACAAGACTTACCTTCTTTGTTCCTTGCAGAATAGAACCCAATTCCACAGCTCCGGCTGGATCATCTTCCCAGGAACTTGATCATCCTCTCCCGGCTCTACACCTTGAATCTCCCACCAAGAGGCGGAGGGATTAGAAACAAAGGGGTCTGCTCTTCAGGTTTTAATGCCCCCGGTGTGGGTAGCTGTGGATGTTAGTGTGAATGGATGTTGAATTTTTATTCTTGGTCAGAATGAAGGACCTCAAATATTGAAAATACTCAGTACATCAAAGCCAATCACTTGTGTAAGTGTATCAACACCCGCGTCGCACAAGCTCGCTTGGCGCCCAAATTCGTAATTTATACTACGAGCCTTGAGTTATTATAGGTCTTGTGCCACTGCGCTGAACATGATGCCAAAAAAATGACGGGAATGATGAGCGCTGGGCTTCGCGGAGGGTGTTTGGCACAATCCGGTGGTGGGCTTTACAGTAGTGTTTCTGAAGCTTAATTCACCCCAGAATTTTCCCAAGGCCTCTCAACGGGCTGAAATAAGACTTGACAACCGCCAGCATGTTGCAAGCCTTCGAGGCACTGGCTCCTAGTCTCGAAGGAGTCTTGCAGAGTGGATATACCTAGCGGTACTAGCGGGACTAAATGCACTGGGATAGTCATGGCCCAGTACACCAGCACAAAATGCAAGTTCCTGATGGAGCTGCTCACTGTTGAGTTTGAAAACTTTGCTTCCTTCGGGCTGCTCCCTGTATACGGGGATGTCAAGCTTGGAATGCAGGTAGGCGGTTTCAGGTTGGTGGTGATGGCAACCATTTTGTGCTTCGCGGTCCATGGTCATGGAGAGTTTGACGTTGGCCATTGAGGGTACGGGGAAGTAGGAGTCGGTGTAGTCAACGGCTTTGAAGAAACCTTGGCCAGTAAAGCGGGCTTTGAACCTCACAATGTTTGGGTCGTGCTTGTCGGTGAAGTCCCAGCGACTCCGGATGACTTTCTTGTCCGTTGGGTGATAAATGAGCGTCCAAACTCCATGATCCGCCATTGACTTCAGCTCCTCCTTTGCCGCAATCTCCCATTCTGGATTCCACTCTAACTCTCGGCCGAGCTTCATCGTTTGTGGTGGTTGCATTGGCGACTCTCCTGGAGCTTGACTGTTGAATGATGGTTCATGGTCTCGATCAATGGGGTTAGTGGAAAATTCACGGAGACACCTTTCATGTATCCGGCCACAATTGTGGCCACCCTTGGGTTTTCTGCATTTAGTAGGAAATCCCATAGTTGCTTTCCATCCTGTTGGCCCAGCAGCGTCTTCAGCTGCGGGATAGTGCGTTTGTCACACTCCACCTGCGACAGGCGCAGTAGTTGACAGAGCCAACACACTCAGCAAGAGCGTGCTGTACATCCTCAATCTCACCAGATGTGCAGAAACGACAGATCCGCCTCGCTGGGGCAATATTTGTTGAGAGTTTGCGCTCTGTTTGTACGCTTAGCCTGTGGTTGCTCAGTCGTGCTCGTGTCATTGCATTTCTTGCAGGGAAGCTGTTATGAATCAGGTACGGTTGTAAGCGGTGCTTCGTACCTTTTCTCTTGACCTCTATGAGGCGAGGAGATGGAAGAACACTGTCCAAGAGGCGCTTTGTTTCAGTGTCTCTCAATCTTCTCAGCAGCGCAGATCACATGCTTCGCTGGCTAGCAATGCGGAAGTCAAAGAATGCTCCATTGTTAAGATGTGGGATTGTTCCAAGACCTCGTTCCTCACATTGGTGTACAAGTGAGGCAAACCAGGAGGGTGTTCTTGAGGTTCCAACAACTCCGAGTTGCTGGTATCCAGTAAAGCGGCACGGAGTGATGGAGGTGCGTCGTGGGATGCAGCGTAGAAGTAGAATTTTATCGCTGCCTCCAAGCGGTGCAGCTGCAAGGGGAATGTCCCAAGTTCGATGTAAAGTCCGCTGATGCCTGCTGTGTCCGGGACACCAAGTATGCGCCTAGAGAATATTTGTTCGAGCATTTCATAAGCGGGCACCGCTGTGGCAAATGTAATGCATGCAGCATACAACAATACCATCAACATCCTTTCAATGTAGAATAGGATTGCCTGCTGCACCGGCATAACGCCAACACGGTGCTGCAGTGCAACGGCACAGTTTGCCATTGCTTGTGCCTTCTTTTCTACAGTGATAAAGTGTTGAAGGTAAGAAGTTGTGTTGGTGCTCTCAAAGCAAAGTCCAAGATACTTTGCATGGTCATCCTCTTTCAAAGGAGCTCCATTTGTTGTAATGTGAATTTCAGGTGCTAGGTGTGGAGTGTCATCAGCTAGTTCTGCCACTTTTTGCTTCACACTGATACGTGAGTGCTTGATCTCCACCACCACAGTTTTTGCTATGGATGTGGTAAGGTGGTTGGCACGACAGAACGCATCAAGATAATTGAACCTAGTTTGCATTGCTGAACGCTTCTGAATTGCAAGCATGGCAATGTCATCAGCAAATTCAAGGTGGGGTACTCGAGAGCCACTGAGTAGAGGTGCATCGAGATCGTTTGGTTTGTGTAGGTCTGCAAGGAATCCATAGGAATCCCGAGAGGGGATCACCTTGCAGCACACCAATCTCTGCCTTAAATAAAGGTGAGTCCTCGCCTTGTACTCGCACAAGAGTGTGCAATTGCTCATACATAGTTTGGATCAGGAGAAAAATGCTCCCACCTGCCCACAATCTTTTGAGCTTGGCCCACAGGAGAGGGCATGAGACTGTGTCAAACACCCTCTGGAGGTTGATAAACGCGACCACAATGTCGGTTTTATCTACCATCGCTTGCTGGATGGCAGTTCTCAGTGCGCTGGCCGCAAAGGAATCCACCTTGTGTTTGAGGTAGGATTTTCTCTTGTGCAGCCCATTCTTCCATGCGACGGCAAATGATTGTCGTGAGCATCTTAAGGAAGCACGATTCTAACGTGATGCCCCGGTACGTTGCAGGGTCATCTGGTTTTGTGGTGGGCTTGTCGATTGGAATGACTGGCGCCACTTTCCAGCTATTTGCTAAAGTAGTTTTATCAATGCATTCCTGGAAAAGTCTACGTAGTGTTTCTGCAGGTATTGCACATACTTCCGCCCAAGTCGCATCATCGGGTCCTGGAGAGGATTTTGTTTTCTCTTGACGCAGTTTCACTGCCTCCTCGACTTCACTGAGGGATAGAGGTCTCTGAAGGGGGTGATTGTCTGGTACCTTGCGGTTCCCCTCTGCATTGTATGCTTCAGTATCAGCTAAGACTTTTGGGTCAAAGTGTGGTTTGTCATTTACTGTGAGGAGACTACGATAATGTGTCCCATGCCGTGTGGCGTCATTAGAGCTGGTGGGGCATTCGACTTT
>JASZXU010000777.1:0-14273 GCA_035521515.1 Phenoliferia sp. Uapishka_3
CTGTCCGGTAAGGGGACTGATTAGTTTGTGATAAAGGGAAGGTAGGGACGAAAGCACGTACTCGACCAGAGGACGCAGAACAAATTCTCGCTCAGCGATAGAGGCGTGAGGAATAGTCAACCATCCTTCAGCACCAGCCGAGGACTCAGGAAAGTTGATTATGAGGTCCTGGTAAAAAAGTATGTCGAGGTCGATAAGGCGGGGTCCATTTCTGATGGTTTTCTTTCGCCCAAGAAGAGATTCGACAGTTTTGAGTCGGGCGAGGAGGGAAGTCGGGCTGAGGTTTGTTTCGATCTGTAGTGTGGTGGTCGTTTATCAATACTTGCAACTGGAAGGAGGCAGGAATGGAAACGCACTTTCACGGCAGCATTGAGGAATTTGGCTTGGTCAGTGACATACATGGCGTCACTTTCATACAAGAAACTCGTATCGACGACTTTTATCGTTTCTTTTCCTCCCGCTTCCCTCCCCTCCATCCTTTCCAACGCCTTCAAAGCTTCCGAGATATTCTTGACTCTTTCCCCCATATTTGTCCCGACTGCAATAATCGCCGTCTTCATCCCAGCCTCCTGCCCAGCCACCTTTTCTTGCTCCACTTTTTCGGGTGCGTTGGTGGGCGTTGAAAGGGATCTCGACTGGCCGGATGGGAGGAAGAGGTCTGACCTCGATCGAGTGACTTGAACGGAAGGGTATTTGGCAAACATGAGTGCAGATGGTTTGGAAAGGCGGACGGTGGTGGAAGTGACGTTCCATGGTGGGAGGGTGGAAGAAGATGCCGAGGCGGAAGGAAGTGGGGGAGGAGTGAGAATGAGGGACGCAAGATCGGTTGTGATGGCTTCGATTGTTTCGGGTTGAGTGGTCGCTAGGTGCTGTAAGTATGATGAAACCATCAGGAAAAGACAGCCTAGACGAATGATAGTAGCAGGAGGACGGCTAACTGATTCGACATTCTTTACGACGCTTCTCCAGCCCAACCATCCAGCTCTCACGCCTCCTGAGTAAGATCCTATCATTTCGTCTGCACCAAATTGTAGGTCTACAATGACTTGTTGTTCGTCAACCCTTTCGCACGGATTTACTCCGATGATGATCGTCTTCCTGAGCGCCTTTACGAATAGTTTGTCGTCCTTCGGGTTGCTCGAAGTTGGTCTAAGTTGCAGTGCCTCGTCGTAGTCGTCCTGTGTCCTGCAGATTTCTACGCCCACAGCGTCTGCGGTGAGAAGAGCTCTTGGTCTGCTAAGTACTAATCGAACGTTTGGTGCTCCCGCTTTGAACAGGATGACTTTGGCGAGGATCTCTGCGACTTGTTCGAGTTGTAGGTCTGAAGTATCTAGATTTGCGACTGCAGCTTCTATGCACTTTGTGACTGTTCCGTAGTTGAGTGATTGGCCGAGAAGGGAGTCGGTCTTGGCTTCTTGTTGCACGTCGGTTTTAATTGACAAGTCGAGTGAGAGAGGTTGTTGCTTTTGAGGTTTGAGCCACGCGTCTGCAGGGAGACTCGAAGATCGAAGAGAGAGTTGAGTAACGCAGATCAAGTCTCGCATCGCAGCGTAAGGACAAGCAACTTTTATGGCCAACTTCGGAAATCGCCAAGTCGGAGCCTGGAGGAAGGCTGATTCCTGAAGCGCGCGCCTCGCTCCTTTCTCATCAACCAAATACCCGCTCAGTAACCACTTTGCAGAATGAGTATAAGTTCAGCATCGCGCGACAAGTTCCTGTCTGTTTGGCCTTCACTGAGTGATGAACTCGTTGCGTACTTGGACAAGGAGGGAATGCCAGCAGACGCAAAGGCTTGGTTCAAGGGCGTGAGTTCGTTGCCCTATCTTGAACTTGAGCGTTTGATACTCAAGCGCTTTTCACTTGTCAGAACCTCGACCACAACACTCCAGGTGGTACGCCATGCGTAAAAGTTGCTCTCGCAAGACTGGCCTGAGCTCACTTCTATCCACCCAATCCGCAGGCAAGCTCAATCGCGGCATCTCAGTCGTAGACACTACGGAAATCCTCAAGGGTTCCCCTCTTACCGATGAGGAATACAGAAAGGCCGCCATCCTCGGCTGGTGCATCGAGCTGGTAAGGAAACCATCCAACCAACTCGACGCGTTCACTTCCGCCCCAACCTTCCGCCCGCTCATCATTTATCACATTTGCCCACCTTAGCTCCAGGCCTACTTTTTAGTGGCAGACGATATGATGGATGCCAGTATCACTCGCAGGGGTCAGCCGTGTTGGTATCGCGTCGTATGTCCTCCTTCCGCTCAGTTCGCACGAAATGGAAGCTGATGTTCGGGGCGAGCGTAGGAGAACGTCGGGAACATCGCCATCAACGACGCCTTCATGCTCGAGGCCTCCATCTACTACCTTCTCAAGAAACATTTTAGACAAGAGAAATACTACGTCGACATTCTCGAGTTATTCCTCGAGGTGAGTCCTGTCAAACCTCCCAGCCTTCGCCGAGCGCTGAAATAGTTTTACGGTGCCAGACCACTTTTCAGACCGAAATGGGCCAATTAATCGACCTCATCACCGCCCCCGAAGATTCCGTCGACCTCTCAAAATTCTCTCTCTCAAAGCACCACCTCATCGTAGTCTACAAGACTGCTTTCTACTCTTTCTACCTCCCCGTTGCTCTCGCCATGCACTCTGCCGGAGTCACCAACCCTGCATCATACAAGACTGCTCTGGACATTCTTCTTCCCCTCGGAGAGTACTTCCAGGTGCAGGATGATTACTTGGATTGCTATGGAAAGCCGGAACAGATTGGAAAGATTGGAACGGATATTCTGGATAACAAGTGCGGGTGGTTGATCAATGTTGCCCTTGGGATCGCGAGTGAGGAGCAGAGGAAGGTTTTAGATGTAAGTCCTCGATTCCTCACCCTGTTGATTGGCGCTCTAAACTCTTTTCGCCACTCCAGGAAAACTACGGACAGAAATCCGCTCTCTCCGAAGCACGCGTCAAAGCCGTCTTTGCCGAACTCGACCTCACCCAAAAATTCAACGACTTTGAAGCAGAGTCTTACGCCAAGATCAACGGGCTGATTGAGCAGATCCCAGAAGAGGGTGCAGATGGATTGAAGAGGGAGGTCTTCAGGAGCTTCCTTGGAAAGGTTTACAAGAGGACAAAGTAGTTGAATCAGCTCAGTATGGAGGTAGAAACCAAAACGGGTGAGGTAGGTAGAAACTAGAAATGGTGCGGAAGGAATGAAGTGATAATTGTTTACTTGATGCTTTGTCATCTGACAACGCCCGGATACTCGGCCGAACTCAGCACCTCTTTCCTTTATCTCTTCTCCGCCCCTTTGCCTCGGCCTCAAATGCAAGCTATCACCTCTGACCTCGACCTCCCGATCTGTCAAACCTGCGGTGCCCAGTTCGACTCGCTCCCCTCAGTCTGCGATGTTTGTTTGGACGAGAGGCAGTGGGTTCCCGTAGGTGGCTCGATATGGACTTCCCTACGACTTTTGAAGGAATCTGGAAGGAAAATTGTCTTCAGAGATGACAAGGAGGATGAGAATATGGTTTGGCTGGTCACCGAGCCCGGCTTGGCGATTCAGCAGTCGCGTAAGTTCCCGACGGGAGTGAAGGTGGGGAGCCGACTAATCTAAACGTTTGGTGGAATAGCGCTGCTGGCGAAGACACCGTCAGGATGGGTTCTGATCGAATGCTGTCCGTATGTTGATGAGGACGCTATCGTCGAAATCCAGAGGAGAGTGCGGGAGAGCGGTTTACCACTTCTCGGGATTGCTTTAAGCCATCCACACTGGTCAATTTTGCTTGCTTTAGCTTTCTCAAGGGTGGTCGGCTGAGCGTAAGGACACAGGTACAATGCAGGAACCGCCTGGGCAAGAGCACTTGGGTGCAAAATCTACGCCTCGGCGTTAGACAAGGAGTGGTGGATGAGGGGATCTTCAGTGAATGAAGTGGTGGAGTGGTGGCAAGGGCCAACAAAGAAGCTGGGGGATCACACGACCATGATTTTGTGCGGCGGTGAGTACTGATTCCCTTCGCGCTGCCAGTAGTCTAGTAACCCCCAGTGGTGCGAGTCTTCTCCTTCGCCGTTTCAACCAAAGTAAGAAAGAAAAAAACGACACTCATCATTTCCCTCGTAGGTCATTTTGCTGGCTCTTGTGTCACTCACATCCATCGCCCGGGTCGAGGTGATTTTCTCGCCGTCGCCGATACCATCATGATTGGATGGTCTTCCCGATTACGTTCCGTCTCGTTCATGTACTCTTATCCAAATCAGGTCCGCTACATAGCCTCAGGAACTCATTGAAATCTGCTGATACTGCGTTCGTGATGCTCAGATTCCGCTTGCACCTCAGGCCATCCTCATTATCTGGAACGCTGTGAGAGGCTTCGATTTCGAGGACGCTTATGGGGCTTGGGAGAATAGGAAGCTGGTTGGAGGCGCGAAGAACACTATCTTTGAAGGAGTGAAGAAATTTTTGGTGGCGGAGGGGCACGAGCTTGACAGGTTCGCGATTGAACAGTGATAGATGGATGGACAGTCATACCGAGTTGGGTTAGATCGTTGTTGACTCAACAGATTGACTCATTGGATTTTGGGATATTTGCTTGAAACAGCCGGTAGGGGGTTGCAGATACTTGTGCAGTCTTTCTCGAGCGTCGCTCGGCCTGCTCGACGCCTTCAGAAAATCAGAAAGTACTATTACGTGCGCTCAACACTCTATGCTCCGAACACTTTCACACGATCTTCAAGAGACCTGCATCCGTCTCAGTCACCATCGGCATATTCGGCCATGAAGGTGAGGAACTACTCACTTGAACGATTTGGCGTCCGCTGGAGACACGATGTCACCAAACACCAGCTGAGCCTTCAGTTCCCAGGTCTCAGGGACCTCCCATAGATTAAGGGGCCCTTCTGTTATGAAAGGCTGGTGGAGTCAAGAGAGGGATCAGCTTCAACGCTCCGATACGAACCTTGAGCACGCGAGGAGTGAAACTTACGCTGAGGTGCTGAAGGTTACAGCCCAGTCCCTCTTTCGATAATGCAGTCCATATGGTGAACGCCAGCATTCCATGAGCTTGATCCTGACAGTCCTCCAGTTGCATCAGAGAAAGACAAATATTTTGTCGAGATGCAGCACTCACCAAGCATTCTCGGGCTGTGTCCCACTCCGGAAAGTGCTGAATTGGAAGGTCGTCAATTAGCGGCAGAAGTGACTTTGCGGGATATAAAGCTGTAAAATTCACCACTTTAACGAATGGTGGGGTCTGTTTTTCCAGATTCGCAATCTCCGCGCGGTCTTCGAAGAGTAGCACGGTGCTGGGACAGACAAAGAGTACTTATCAGTATCGAGATACTGTAGTCCCTTTCGCCAAACGAGCCCACCCAAAAGCGTCTTGAAACATCTGCATCCTATTCTCCACAGATGGCCAATTCGCTTCCTGAACCACTGACTTTATCCCAGACTTTACTAATTCCCAGACCTCCCGGTGTTCCTTGCCAAACATAACCAACGCTCTCGAAGATTGGGTGTTGAAAGCTGTTGGACAGTGTTTGACTGAAGTTCGAACAATATCGATAATGGTGGCCGTTGGGACCGACGACGTCCCGCGTAGAACGTAAATGGAGCGTCGGGACTCGATGTCGCTTAGAAATGACCCTGACATGCCTTTCTGTTTACCGTGTTTTGCCGTAAATTGGTTTACTGGAGAGATGGAAAGATGAGGGTAGAAGGAGGAACTTACAGGCATGCATGAAACCAAACAGACCGAGATGCATCAGGGGTCAACTTCGTCTTTCGAAAAGGAGACCGCTCCCAAACGTGGTCGGACAGGTAGAGAGAAAGGGAAAGATGCCTGCGATGATGCAGACGGAACCCATTTCAATTGCATGTGATCAGAATGTAAAGTTGCGAGGAGAGCGACTACCGAGCGCGAACTGGCGAACGTTCTGCCGGGCATCCCCAGCTCTCAACCCAAACGTTTCCCGTCCGAGCCCGAAGAGCCTCCAGCAACATTATCAAAGAACTCGTGTCGTCGCAAAAGCCCGAAACTGAGTGGCCGGGTGAGTCCCGCATGAAAGATGGATATCTCGCCATCTTGACAAGCGCCCACGACCCCCCAACGCTCGCGGCTGTTGACATCATTCTGCAACATGGACGAAAGTAAGAACAGCGACAGTGCGGAACCAGGCGCCGATCCTGGCTCGCTCCTACCCTCTGCCGTTGACCTCTTCACCATCGACTCGCGCCCACCTCCCAAAGTAACCGTTCCAGCCGACTGGGTGGTCTGCCAGCCTCTCATTCTCGCTGCAACCGCCGTTGCCCGCCAGCATCACGCCCAATACGATCCCTCCCACGACTTCTATCACGTTTCGCGAGTCGAGAAGCTAGCAATCTCTATCGGGCGCTCCCTCCCCAAACCTGAGCCCGACTTCCTCGTCATTACACTCGCCGCCCTCTTTCACGACCTGCTCGACTCCAAGTATCAACCAAAGGGGGAGCCGGTGCCAACGGCCAAGGAAAAGCTCAGTCAATTTTGGGCAGGATGGGGGGAGGTAATTGATTCGGAGAGGCAAACACTCGTCGAGCGGATTGTTGAGAACGTGAGCTACTCGAAGGAGATCAAGAGGATCAAAGAGGGAAAGCAAACGAAATGGCACATGGACTGCTTGGAACTACACTGGTAAGCACCACTCACATATGGTACCCGATGAGTACTGCCTGATGACTCTGATATACAGTGTCCAGGACGCAGACAAAATCGACGCCCTAGGCGCGATAGGTGCGCATCAGCTTTGCATCCAGCGGACACAAATCAGCTCAATCCTCTTATCTCTCGCTCTAGGAATTCTTCGTTGCGCCGCCTACTCTGCTGTTGCATCTAGGCCACTCCATGTCCCAAGTTCCCCCATCTCGACCATCAACAGCACTCTCACTTCTTCAGCCGTAGACCATTTCCGAGAAAAACTCCTTCGACTGTCCGAAATGATGAAGACGGAAAAGGGGAGGGAAATAGCTGAGAGGCGGACTCTGTACCTCAAGGGCTTCATGGAGGAAATCGAGCTTGAATGGGAGGAAGTCGCAGAGGGCACGCATGGCACAGAAAGCGCTGAGGGAGGCGAGGGCATGTAGGATCACTTTTATCAACAACACCATCAGTAATAGGTAACCGATCATCAGCAAAACGATACTTGTCATGCCTTGAAAGCAATGTATTGGGTCGGCAAGGAAGGTCTTGTGAATCGCACGCGGCGTCGATTGCAACTGTCCGTTCGGCAGGGGTCGGGTGGGTCCTTGTTCGGGAATGCATAATGCTAATGAAGGGGGAAAGAAAGAGGAAAAAAAGCCTTCTCCACGAAGTTGAAGGTGCGACAGGACTAGATTAAAGTACTGAGACTAAGTAAGTCCTTACTGGACGCAAGTGACCCTTACGAGGAATACGTTCAGGATTGTGATGGAGCACTCAGGTCTTTCGGAAGGCTCACTTAGAGTTTGACTTCTTCGCACTAAGGCACTTCTTATAAGTCATCGGCTTCGCAACTTTGTACAGGCGCTCAAGTTCAGCGACTTTGGTCCCAGTGTCCGACGTTTCCAAGTCAATTGGACTCACCAATCTTGGCCTTCTTGCTTCCCATAGCCGCGATCACGGGGCGAGTCTAACCGCGAATGAGTAGTTGAGCGTTGTCAGCGTCGACCACGGACCTTTGTTGAAATTGAAAGAAGCGACGAACGTTATCAATTTGAGCTTCTCCGGCCGCCCAAGTTCCATCAGAGCTCTTCTTGATTCCACCACACCATGCCCTAATAGGGCCTGGAAGACGACCCGCAATGAAGAAGTCAGCTGACTGGACGAGATTGTGGCCATGGCGCCTTCCCAACTACGCACTGCTAGCCTGTGCAAAAACGCAATCGAGCTGATGATGTTCGGCAATGCTCCCAGCACTTTTGTCTCGGAAAAGTTAGAGAGGCAAAAAAAAGAGGGGCTGACTCTACGGACTAGGTCACGCATTCGGCGCGGAAAGCCTACCATTCGGGTCGGAGTGTCAATGACCCACGACCCTTTCGGAGTTAGCAGCGGGGGCGCTCGCTCACCTTGCAAAACGCCTCGTTGTCAGAGTAGATACTCGTGTACTAACGCGGCAGGAAAGTGGCGTCAGAACTTGGTGATGAAGGTGTGCATCTGTGTGCGCAGGCAGCCAATCGAAGATTCGAATCCCGCAACTCACTTTGATTCCATAGTCCCTGGTCAGCTGAAGAGCCCCTTGGCTGAAAGTGGCGGTAGTAGCAGCGAAAAGGGAGAAGAAAGCGAAGATGGTCGCGAAGAGGATCGAGCGTTTAGGGGCGGTCATCTTTGGAAAGAGAAGGTTGATTTGCTAAGTGAGCGTGGTTTGGAGTTGGAACTGTTCGAGTGACGAGGAGGTTTATAGTAAGAGGAAAGAGATATAGGTTGGTAAGATGGGAAGAAATGAACAAAGCTGAGTGCACGAGCCTCAAGCGCAGCAGGGGACGTCCCCTATCTGGCCGCGACGCGCTTTGGCTTTTCTGCGGGATTCTTTGGGGGCTGACAGGGCATGATGAACTTGGTCATCTGTCATCTGTATCTAGGGGAAAATGGGTCTGACAGCGGTCAAAAGTCGGACTCGGGAGTGTCACTTAAATGCCGTGGCGAGGTTGAACCCGACGCCTTGCCGAGGCGCGGGACGATTCATTTATGTAGTGCGCGAGCGCTCCCAGGTTGCTTCTCTCATCATACCAGCATGCCACTTCACCTGCTCTACTGCGCCGCGAACCTCTACTCGCCTGAGGACCAGGCTGCGATGGCCAAAGCAATTACTGCGATTTACTCCGAAGGACGCGCCTCTCGTAAGTGTTCAGCAGCTTGAGTCTGTCCCCACATGGGTCTAAATTCTTGCCGAGAGAAGTTCCCCCATTTTATGTCGTGGTAAACTTTATCAACAGCGAAAATCAATTTGTCGGTGGAGAGAGACGCGATGACTTCCTCCGCGTTGTCGTCCATCATCTCGCCGTAACGATGCCCGCCAACACCGCTGAAGGGCGAGTCGGCTCTCCGGCAATATTGAGACTTGAGTATTCATGAAGTTTTCTTGTATGCAGGGAAAGAATGAAGGAAAGCTTTATGGACAACTATTCGAAAGTGTTGGAGCCATTCACCCTTGACCGAGGAATCTCATGGGAAGCAGAAGTAATGCAGGTAAGCACCATCGAGTCTGAGCAGAATCTGAAGTTGAACTTTTGAGCTTTTTTGTAGTCTGACCCACTCTTGTGGCGAATGGACGGGCTGCAACCCCCGACGGTTCAAGACCCCGCGAAGCTCAAGAGGTGGGGGAACGCAGGAAAACCTGTCAGGGATTAGCATCCGGGGCCCGTTTCATCGCCTAGCTTTCATCTAGTGACTGCTTGCGCTGTCAAGTTGCTTGGTTCCACAATTCTTCTGTAAATGTCGAGATGCGCGAGATGCACGAGATGCAGTGCTCCTGCGAATCGACGACAACTTGTCTTAAAGCTGACAGATTGTTATTTTGCACCAGTTTGCACACCGTTCTTGCAACCCATCATGAGTGAGAAATCTCTACAGATCTTCCAACGAAATTGCACAATGCATGTCCACTCAGGTCAGCCTGAAAATAAGTGGTAAGCATGAGAACAAGACTGGAAACGCACGGTGGAAGTGTCACGTTCCTTGTCGGTTCTTTCCAATTTCTGCGTCATATGAGCCACAACAAGCCCCCGCTATTGACTTAGTCGAAGAACAGCAAGAAGAAAGACGCTGAGACAGAAGGGTCCGGTCCATTTCGATTCAAACTGGCCTGCCGCTCCTTCGCGCTGCCACAGCGCTGCCCGCGCCCAGTGCCAACCCCCGTCACCTACCACCACACGAAGCATCCGCGAACGCTGCTCGACCACGTAGATGCATACGAAACGTACCCGAGGTACCTGGCGTTGAAACGGGAGGATTTGGACGAGCAGGGTCAGAGAAGGTTGGCGGCAGGGACTTCAAATGGCTCGCATTCGTTTCACCTCGCCATTCTTCGTTTCACCCGGCTCATCTCGCGGCTGTCTCTGCAGTTTTGCCATTTGGCAAGATGGAGGAAGATGCTCCAGCCCGGCAGCAGTGGGATTGGAGCTGACTTCGTTATAAAGCACTCGCTCAGCTTCTCTCCCTTTCCATCTCAATCACTCCACTCCTCGCTCATCTCTTCTACCTACATCCCTCAATACGATGGTGTCTACCCGCCTCACATCCGCTTTGTTTCTTGCCCTCCTCTCGTCTCCGGCCTTCGCCCTGCCTGCCGCCATCCGTCCTCGCGACACCACCGGCCTCACACCCACAAACATCAAAATGAGCGGCAGATATCACCTGAGATCGTTCCCCGGTCAGACCGCTACCGAAACAGTAGACGCAACGAGCCAAGCGACCTCAAACTCAGAGGCGCCTTCTTTCGCAACGTCCGTCATTTCGACCAGTTCCACCTCAGGAGCCAATAGCCTATCAATATCCAGCTCGGAGCCCAGCAGCAGTCCAGCATCACCGGGTTCTTCCTCGTCCGCTGTCGCCGACCTCGGCTCTTCTGCTTCATCTTCCAGCCCATCCACATCCTTTTCGACTTCGACTTCCGCGTCGTCCTCAGCGCCAACCAGGAACTCGCTCCCGATGGACATCGTTGCTTCTTCTAGCTCTGCCGAAGCCAAATCGAGCGGATCCTTGACGACCATTGGGGGCGACGTTTTTTCAAGAGTTGAACCACTCAAGGTGGAGAGCAGCACCACTTCATCCTCTGCGGCGACTCCCACTGCGAAATACGTCGCACCAGTCGACAAGAACTCTTCCGCTCCTGTATTCGTTCCTTGGCAAGCTTGCCCATCCGACTCGATCTTCCTCGCATCCTACAATGGAACTGGTGAGGCCGCGAACACCACTGCGATTGGCTTCCCAACCAAAGAGTTCAGCGGAACCGTCAACTCCGTCTCCATCTTCCCCTGCGAGAGAGCGCTGCCGGATGAGCCTTGCCGCTTCAGGTATGGTGCCAACTACGTACGCTTTTCTCTCCGACACTTGACCTTGTCATTCTTAAGCTAAATTCGGACCTTCACACAGACCATCAGCGTCAACTTTACTTCTTCTGTGAACGCAAGCCGCCCATTGAGCACAATGCTTGCTCGTGACGACACTGTGGTCCCCAGTGACAGGTTAGATGAGATCCAAATATTTGGTATAACCTGAAGCTGACCTGTCCATTATTAGGTACCCATACAGCGGACAGTCATTCAACGGCTGCGCCTACACAGGGTGCGCTATCGAGGCCAACGTCACCCAACTATACAATTACACCCTGGAAACTCTCCTTTCTGTTCGTCCTGATGTTTCCATTCCGTAACGGGAGCTTCGTACTAATTATCTATGTTTCATTAGCCTTTCAACCACTTGTCCGTCTCTCTCGTTCCCGCCATGGATCAACCACCCATCTTCTGCGCCGGATTTGCCGCTCAATACATCGGTCCAGCCGGGGAGGAAATGACTGTCGGCGAGGAGCTGCTGGGGCTATTTGAGTGAAAGAGAGGTCAAGACATCTGTTCGGGCGGGAACAGCATGTGTAGTAGTGTCCGGGTCTGTGCATTTGGGTACCAGTTCAGGTTTTTAGTTTGAGAAGTGTTTAGTGAAACAAGACGAGACCTTTACTCCTGGATGACTTCTACGCGACGTCCGTTTTTTCACATTTCTCGCACACTCGCGAGACTTAGGTACATGTCATCAAAAAAATGTGCGCGGTCAAGAGTATATGGACCTTCAGTGTCTTTGTGCAGGGTATCAAGAGTTCAAGGGTATCGATACATCTCCTCCAGCCGCGCTACTTCAGACTCTTCCGACCCTGCGTTTGTCCCTCGCGGTAAGGCACACGTTCCTTGCTTGACCGATAGCCTTTGTCCATGCCAGACATTGCCGTGGTGACGCAGCGCGGACGTGGACCGACTCACCACGATAAGTGACCTGTCGATCAGTAAACGTCAGGTTTTGGACGCAGGAGCACCATCCTATTCTAGAGGCAACATACAACAAAGGCGCAGTCGTCGCCTACATAGAAAGGATTCGTCAGTACTCTTTGTCTGGAGTTTTGAGCCTGTGGAAAGAAGGAGGGCTAACGTTTGTGGTCTTTGACTGAACACTCGTCTAAAGGGATCGGCCACCGGTAAACAACTTCAATCGAAACAGCGACTGCCTTCGTTTCGGTGAAGAGAAGGAGGTCGTTGAACAGATATGTGTTGAGCTTCCGCCCGCTTTTTGCTTTCGTAAGCTCCCCTTCTTTAAGGATCCGGCGACGTCCCAAAAGCTTCGTGGGCGCTGTCAATTCCAATCGCTGCACGAGAGCAATTAGCCAAAAACCTGCGATGGACATGAGAGACGTACTGCATCAACTCCAGCGAAGATCAGATTATCGGTCAAGAACGCGAGCTTCGCTTCGTCCTCCCGCCAACGAACTGCCTCGTTGACAACCGAAAGCATCGACTCTGCACTGGCGAGGGCCGATTGCAAAGTATTCTGGTCTGGATGGTCAGGCTCTGTATATCTCAAGATCTTCATGAAAAGAAGTTAGTCAACGGGGACTGGTCAAGAAGAATCAACATGGGAACAAGATGGGAAGCAAGAACACACCTGGCTGATAAGCAGAGGGTATCGCGTGAGGCGCTGCATTGGTTCCAGCAAGAAATGTTCCAGCTCGAGATTTTTGACGCGGAGTGTCTGCAAGGATGAGAGTTCAGCGAGTTGTGGCAAAAATCCCCAGAGAAGAAAGGTCTCACGTCGAGCTTTCCTCGGAGAGCAGGATCAGAAGATTTTAGCTCGACCAGAGTCCGAGCAGCGTTGCTCTGATTGACGCAGTAGACCCGATAGACGTCAAGTCCCGCGATGTGACTTTTGACGACATCTCCGATAGTGTCGATGTATAACCTCGCGACGCGCTGGCGGTCTTCAAGCTCGCTTAGAAAAACCTGTGTTGAAGCGCCCTCCGATGAGTGAATGAGAATCACCGCGCGGCGAAAAGGATAGCTTACAGTATTGAACATCAAAATATCTTCTATGTTCGCAAATACGATCTCGGAAGCCTTCTGAGTGAGCATAGGCTGCAGAGCGCCAAAGAACACCTGTGTGAAGGATGGCAAACTCAGTGGGCTGCCGCTTCTCCACCGCAGGTTTGACTCTTGCGAACCTCGATTATAAGCTGAAGGCTCTGGACGTAGCTCTGTTCCGTAGATATGAACTCGAAAATGCTCTCTTGACGTTTGCGTTCGCGGTCAGGAACGTTCTCGAGCGCACTCTGGTCGATGAGGGACGCCCAAGACTGCGAAGGAGTGGGTCGTCAGTGGGGTCAAACAAGCCGGACTTGGAAGAATATGTACTACTCCCACAGCTTGAGCACCTGAGTTGCGATCCCGCACACCTCCACTGGGTGAGCTGATCATTGGACTACTTACCGAAACCCTTCGTTCGCTGACGGCGCTGGGAGTGCGCATGCCAGTGACCACGCGTGTCAAGAAATTGCTGGCGGCACCTGTCGAAGAAGTAGAGGGAGCAAGAGAGTGTGTAGACTGTCGATTGGTCTGGTACAAGCTTGGAGATGCCGAAGGGGTCGGGGACGATGGAGGAGAAATTTCGTGCGAGACGGAGTCCGGGAGATCAGGCAGCTCCCTCATCACACGCTGATAGAGCTACAGAGTGAAGTTTTAGATCAGCTATGCCCTCCCACCAGCTCAGAAATTGACCTACGTCGTAAGCGTCTTCCATCCGCTCCTCATGATCCTCGGCGGCGTCTGCTTCTTCGGGTTCGGTAGTCTCGACGACATGACTAGCAACTTCAGGATGAGCTGCAGAAGACGGGCGATCAGGCCGCATAGGAGCCGCTCTTCGTCTCGTTGAGCGCCTGTTGCCAATTGGTGAGCCCGCTGGTTTATCCACGTCGTTCCTCCTGATCATGAAGCCCGCCGCCTCAAGCACACGAATGCGTTCCGCCTCTCGCTCACCAGGACTTCGTGCGCTTGGCGACTCGACGTCGCTGTCACTATTCTCTTCATCGCTGCTCTGCAAGTCCTCTGCCAACGGTGCGGTCAAGAGAGAGGCGGGCCGCACTGCTTGAGGAGTTGGGGGCGCGATTTCTGGAATGGCAGGTATTGGCGCGGAAGAAATGAGACTAAGACCTGCGTGAACAGAAAGACGAAGGAAATGGAGTGGGCACAAAAGATTCCGTTTGTTGTATTGCGACAGAATAAGACGGGAAGGTGGGGGGAG
>JASZXU010000778.1:0-14262 GCA_035521515.1 Phenoliferia sp. Uapishka_3
CCCCCGCTTCACGCGCAGATGAACGCCACCTCCCCCGGCTCCGGAGCCCCAGGAGCGACGATGTACCGTCCTCAGACGCACTCCGAAGGTCATTCGTACTCTTTGGGCTCGTCAGGAAACGTGGGGGAGACCTGGACCGACACTTATCCTCCGGTTGCCACCCAACCTCGGGTCCACGCTTTCGACCGCCAGTCGCAGAAGTATCCGGAAGCTCCTTCTACCTCCGCTCCATCTTCCTCGCACTTCAATTCCGCCAGACACTTCGACTTTGGTCATAGCGAGTCATACCACCCTTCCTCGTCTTCGAACTCCGAGCAGTTCGACCCCCAACACCTGCCTTACTACTCCTACTCAACTGACGTCGCTCCAGTTTCCATCCCACCTCCTCGTTCAGCCATTGTCAACTCTTCTTACGGAAGGTACGATTTTGCGCCAAGGGATAGCTACTCGAGTTTCTCGGCGAGCTACCCTCCGCCAAGCTACCCGTCCACCTACTTCCCCGCGGCCCAGCAACAACGACAGAAGCCGAGCCAGGGTCAGGAATTGACGCCAGCGAAAGCCTATGGCGATGGAGAATACGAATCGACGCTCTCGCCTATGCTGCAGAGAGGCCCGAAGCAGCACTCGTCGGCGAGTGCCAGTGCGAGTGCCCCCGCAGCGGAGCTCGCAGCGCTCAACTTCCACTCTTCTGGCTCGCCACCTTCGCCACTCGCCCGCATCAACACGAACTTTGACCTTGTGTCGAGTAAAGTGGCAAACGCCGAGTCTGAGGCCTCTCCACGCTCCGGTGAGCAACACTGGGGCGCCTCGCCTTCATCTCTCTCCATGTCTCCCACTTCGCCATCCTCACCATCTTTCCATCCTCCTCCTCCACGCCACCAACACGCTTCCGACTCTCCAGACGCCCCGTACTCGCCTTCCTCTGCTTCGTTCTCGCTCGATTCGGGTGGTGAGGGAGACACCTACCCTCCACGCTCCCGCTCGAACAAGAAGATCAAGAAGCGAGCATCTGGGAGAGGGAGTCGTGCGGGATCTGGCGGTGCCGGGAGGCCAATCAGTCCAATTACGGGACTACCCACTAAAGTACTTGCGAAGAGGATGTTTCCACCAAGAGATGCCGCCAAGAGGAGGTTCTTCTGTCCTTTTGAAGGGTGTGAGAAAGCTTGTGAGTAGAGACTTTTTTTATTAGACGCTAGTGCTCAATCTTCTCAAATCTGTCAGTCGGCAGGCCCTCGGCTCGCGAAACGCACCTGAGGAGTCACAATGGAGTTCGTCGTGAGTTGCGGATCATCTGTCTATGGAGCACAGAGGCTAATAAGTTGCCTGCGTCTGACCGAATAAAATAGCTTTCGCATGTCCGATCACAACTTGTGGTAGGCCATTCAGCGTCTTCTCCAACCTCAAGAGGCACATGATTGTGAGTGTATCATTGCATACGAGTATCATTTACTCTGAGAGTTTACAATCTAATGACTGCTCCGCCGCTCAGGTTCACCCTGGAGTCGACTTTCGCGGCATCACGGTTCACGACCTCGCTCACCTCGAGTACGATCCCACTCAGACTCCACCACTTTTCTTCAGTCGCCAACTCGCTTTCTTGAACTCCGAGAAAAACTGGGAGGAGGGCGAGAACTGGAGCGGTGGGAGCGGCGAGGAAGATGAGCCAATGGAGCCCGAAGAAGACGAGGGTGACCACGATGAAAGGAGGGCCCACGAATAACGTGGCAAAGATATCATCTATCGTGGTGGGGTGACTTGTGGGGGACTGTGAATGTTTCGCTTGTGCGGCTACTGTGTTTCTGTGTTCGCGGCCTCTCTGTTGGGACAATATATGCCTGTCTGCTACTGTTTGTTTGCTTTACTCCATTCTATCCTCTCCTGTCATCAGTATATCTCTCGCCTCCCACTCCCTAAACCTACTCCACTTTGTAGTCACTTTACTTTCTCTATCCGACACACGAATTCTGTAGCCTTGATTCCCGTTCCCATAACTTCGTCCTTTTTTTGTTGCCAGAACTGGAAATACCACTCCCGGATTGTACGTGCTATTTGAGGAGACGCCAACAGTGCGAATCTGACTTGTAACCCTCGTCTCTGTCTCGGGGAGATTTTTATCAGTCTCCGACGCTTCTCAAACGAAGTCTGGACAAGAACTGAACATGTGTTTAATACAGCAAGCCAAAAACCTCAACCGTCGACATGAGGAAGAGGGAAAAGTGGGAGGAACGTGAGGCCTTCATCGTGGAGTAAAGCGGAGGCGGCGACGTAGTACAAAGAAACTCCGACAACGATAAACAAAGACCCGCCAGCCTGGAAGACGTTTCAGTCTTTTTCCATTTCGAAACTAGTATCTGTACTCACCACCTGAAGAGAATCTTTGCCTAAAAGAAATGATGCCCCATACCTTCGAGCCCCGCGAGGATTGATCAGTGGTTTCGGATCGCACGCGAGAGGCAACCTTACAAAATTAGGCCTAGATTTATCAGTATGATGGAATTGAATGTAGGGGCTGAGGTTTTCATAGCTGCTAGCATCATCCTAGTGAACCAGCAAGATTTTGTCAACCTCTCGCTACATTTCTTCATGTCATCAGCGGAGACTCACATGAACACGACAATGAAAGTTACGAATACCAAAAGGCCTAAAGCCTGTTCGAGACTGGCAACACCCTCAAGTGCGGTTGGTGCAGATGTTATGTAGGCGTTTTGTACGCCTGCGGTTTATAGCGTTCAGCGCGAGTTGCGACGTCGCCACCGCAAGCCCTGGCCACACACCTGCCCAAGGAAGGTCCGCCATGCAGAAAGAGATGAAGAGTCCGCCAAGTGTTCCAAACAAAGTCATTCCAAAGGTTTGTCCCTGTGGATAGCTATCAATCCCCAGTCAGTTAATTCATGTTCGACGCCACTTTTGAAAGGCACTCACAACCAAAGACCCGCAAGGGACGCCCCAACGCCCCCGTACGGAAGACCAACAGCGTAGAAAATGGTCGTCGTTTTCATCGAGCGTGAATGAACGAGAGTGAGCCCGAGGATGAAGAGACTCGCTCCAACGGCGAGGGCACCCAGGGGGATCGGGCTGGCCACATGGCGGTGGAAAATCTAAGGCTCAATTCGGTCAATACCTTTCGACTGTCCTGGTATGAGTATGATTCGCAGGAGCTCACAGGAAATCCAGGCTGGTCGGAATCAGCTCCAGAACCCCCAGGGGTGATTGTTCTGACAAGCTTGGGAAAGGTGTTCGTCGCGGGTACGATTTCCAAAGCCCTGGGGTCTTTTGTGAGACCAAATTGGTGCTTGAGAGCGGCAGCATGTGACATCGTTTGTTGACGATTTGAAGATTTGGAGTCTAAGGAGAGTTGGTCAGAGAGGGAATTCACGAAGCGCATCTCGCAACGGCTTCAAGCCAGTTACCGTCGCACACCCGGCGCACAATTTAGTGCCCCGGGTAGCATAGCGTCAAGGTAGCCTGAACTCGCACCTACCTCTTTGTAAGCGAGGCAACAAGCCAAAACTTGTCCCGCAAGTACCCCATGGAGCCCACTTGTGGGGCCTCATTAATCAATCGGTACCTCCTCTTGCGTCATTCGTCGTTGCGCGAAGCAGATTTTACGCTAGGTAAGTACCTCGAACGAGGTCCTGTCCTCGCTTACACTGTTGACCGGTCACTAAATAGTATGCTTTAGAGACAGTATCCCCGCAAGGAAGACACTATTAGCAGTTTCGGGGTGATTCTTCGGGGTAAGGTCGGGAGGCAGAAATTGTGGACCGGCTTCATGTAGCAGCGAAAGCCAACAGAAGCAGTCCCCACTTATAAGTCTCTGGTTCTCTACCTACGAACAATTTTCCATATTTTCGGACTTGACGATGTCCAGTGACAACTCAACCGAAAGCGCCCAGCAACGTACCCACCTCGATGAAGCGAGCATCGCAGGTGGCCAGAAAAAGGAGTTTGGTAGAGGTTATAATGGCTCTGAGATTGGACGCCAGACAACTTATGGAGGACACGTAGCGCAAAATGAACTGCACGCTCTTCCACAGTACCACAGAAAGGTATGAGCTCCAGGACTTCGCGGCACGCACGAACGAGCTGACGCTGATGTTCACACAGTCGGCAAACGCAATGCCCCTCGGGATGTTCAGTTTCGCCACCACCCTTCTTTTGCTGAGCCTCTATAACGTCGGGGCTAGGGGTGTCAGTGTCCCCAACGGTGCTGTGACTTTTGCGCTCGGATTCGGGGGAGTTACCCAACTGGCCAGCGGCATGCTCGAGTTTGCGTCCGGTAATTCGTACGGTGCAACTGTGAGCGATATTTATCACCTTGAGTAGAATCGACTGATTGAATGCCGTCGATGCAGGTATTCACCAGCTACGCGTTGTTCTGGTGAGCCGCTGCCGATTGTTTTCAACGCGAAACGCCACTTGACAACTGGCTTTGTCTAGGTGGGGATACGCAATGTTGTACATACCGGTGAGCTCACACAACTTTTCTTGATAGATCTGTACCTGATGTCGCTCTTCATAGTTCTTTGGCATCACGGGCTCGTATGATGGTGCACCGGGGGCCTACACGGCAACCGGCCAAGGAGCGCTAGAGGTGGAGGCCGCTTTTGGAATTTTTTTCATAAGTAAGCCCACCGTACTCGCCATTTTTTTTCCCTCTTCTAACACAGCAAGTTCTTCAGCGTGGTTCTCCGTGTCCATGGTCCTCACTTTGGCCTCCATACGCTCCAGTATAGCCGTCCTCGTGTGGATCGTGGCGTGGGATATCACCCTCGTCTTGTTGGCTGTATCTTCGTGGTTCCCAGAGATGCCGAAAATCTTGACTGGTGCCGGTGCAGTCGGGTGCGTGGTGAGTCTTTCCAGATATTCTGCCCTCTCTCGTAACTTGCCAACCGTGAATTCACAGACGTCGGCTGCAGCTTACTATGTTGGCCTGGCGGGTCTGCTCACCAAGGAATCTTCTTATTTCCTTTTGCCCATGGGTCTCCTCAGTAGAAAGGATTGAGCGTTCGTTAAATTATAGCATTTGTAATGTTCTCAGAGGCGTAAACGGTTTCAATGTGGCTTCAACAAACGCCAGTGCAAGACTTCAGAGACCCTTCTATTTGCTTACTCCTGCGTGAGATGACTTCGTGTTGAAGAGCCAAATCGTTGGTAGTATTTAACCGTCAACTTCCGTACGAGCCAAAAGGCCGAACAAGCGTTGAGCTCGAAGACTCGAAATTGATCGTGAAGATAGCAAGCGCTGCAAGTTGTGTCAAAGATGTTGCTGAAGAGATTAAAGTAGACCCAGTATCACCCTCAGTATTAGTGTAGCTGACCCCTCAAGAAGTAGCCTCTGGCGCTCTCTTCTCATTTGCGTGGTCGGAGTGCGTCGAGTGCGAGCCGTCTTCTGCGAGCTCGCGGTGCTGAACGGCTTTAAGAGCGCTCGCCTTCTTCTCGGCCTCGAGTGCTTGTTGATAGTCGGCACGGGATTCACTGGATGAGATCTGTTAGTGCTTGAGCACATCAAGAAAAGAAGTGCATGACGTACTGTCCAGGGGGCACCCATCGGGACGAGTTCCAAGGCCTGACCTTGGGATCCTGCGGAGTCGACGAAGTGAATCAGCACATCAGATAAGTCTGCTTTTCAGCTGCCTCACGTTGTACATCTGATCCACTGCCTCAAGAGAGAGTCCGGATGATTCATCTGGAGGCGATGTTAGCGACGTCGCCACCGGACTTCATAGTAGCTGTACTAACAGACGAAGAAGTACACTACCGCCGCGCCGAACAAGTTGCAGGCGGCGAAGATAAATCCGTAGCTATTGAAAGTGCAGGAAATTTGAGTGCCAAGGTAGGGTAAGCAAAGTACTGGAGACAGCTACTGACCGATAATGAATGTCACCGGTGATGAAGCTTGTAAAAAATCCTATACAAGCGAAGATTAGAAGAAGCTCGGCTAGAAGAAAAGGCAGTGATACCAATAAGGAAATTCCAGACCCAGTTCGAAGCCGTGGCAAGAGCGCCCTGCTTCGCACGCGAACGAGTCGGAAAAGTCTCTCCAACAAGGATCCAGATGCAGCTATTCGGAATGAGCAGAGTCATCAGTGCCTTTCTACAGTGTTTTTGAATGTTTTTTTGGGAGCTTACGGAGCCCAAGTCATGGCGTAGCCAGCGATGAAGAAGCAGGCAGAGCAGATGAGCACTGTCAATGTGAATCTACAATCAGCAGACACCCAACATGTATACTGGCGAGCTACGCACGATTTCCCATCCCTTGACTGGTTTCAGGATCCTGAGCAGTTCCACCGGCGGCGAAGACGAACACTGATTGGCACAGTCAGCCAACTAGAGAGAAGTCGGATCGAACAAGTACAGAGAGCTCACGCCAAACCGACTGCCAGCAGCCACCAACAATCAACGGGATACGTCGGCCATAACGCTCGACAATGTAGACTCCACCGAACGTGCAAACCTGTTGCAAGGACAAGATTGTTATTAAAAGGATGTTAAGTGGAACTGAGAAGGAATCTACGAAGTTGACACCACCCAAGACGATTTGAGTGACAAAAGAATCACTGGGCGACCAACAAGTCAGTACGAACGAGGATGAGCAGACGCAGCTGCATCAGAGACTTACGAGATTCCGACCGATTGGAAAATCGTAGCACCATAGTAGAAAAAGTCTGAGGTCACAGAGTTGTAAGTATCAAAGAGGTACAGGTGTTCAGCACTAGGCTATGGCCTTGCTTACAATTGGCCTGGTGGATGAGGGGTCAGATGAGAGATACTCTTTGCGAATGGAGGAGTGATGTAAGTACTCACTCCCGTCAATTGTTGAAGACTCTGTAGCAGCATCATGAGAAGAGTGCTGTTGTAAAGGAATGAGTAGGTAAGCCTCGAAGGATAGGAAGGTTCACATCAGACGGTAGACCCACCGGTAAAGAATTTTATCCTTTTTATGAAAGCATTCCCACCAAGTGAACTTGTCCATCGCTTCCTCCTGTCGGACAGCCTCTTGAATCTCAAAGAAACTTTGACGAACAGTGAAGTCGTTGTCGGCGACTTGAACTCCGCGGATGCGAGCGAGAGCGGCCTCAGCTTGCTCTGGGTAGCCGTTCGCCATGAGCCATCGTGGTGATCTATGACGAGCAGTTCAGTACTCCGTCCCCTTGGAAGTCAAAGACGGACTTACTCGGGTGCGAAGAAAATTCCGATGCCGAGAATCAGAGCCCACAGCATGTTCAGAGCGAGAACGACTCGCCACGAACCTGAAGCCGCTGAGTGCTTGAGAGGACGGGTACCAATGGCGATACAGTAGGCCATCTGTATTCAGAAGGGTCAGCGAAGTGACGTAAACCAAAGTATAGAGAATTTGGGCTTGCCAGAATACCGAAAGTGATGAACAGCTGAGAGGACCGGCAAGGACCAGTCAGCAAGCGGCGACATCAGAAGTTTTTCACATTAGGGAGGACGCACTTGGTAGGTGGCGACCAAACTCTGGCGATCAAGCACTCCATTTAGTAAGATTCTTCGTGTCGCAAAACCATTCCAACAAGCTCACTCCACGGATCTCCTTAGGCGCTGTTTCAGCTTGATAGAGTGGGACCACTGCACTGAGAGCACCGATACCAACCTGAAAGAACGGCTTTCGTCAGTGAGTGCTCAAGAATGTTCCAAGGCAAGGTTCTTACACCGGTGATGATCCTGGCAATCATGAACTGTTCCAAAGATTTTAGCATCATGTCTAATTAGAGCAGGAAACGATATCTCACCTGAACCCAGCTGTGGAAAGAAGTGACCTGGATCAAACTTCCGACAACGATGATTGCACAGTCTTTGAGAGGTATGTCATTACTCGTCAGATTCGAGAGGCCGTGAAGTATTCATGCTATAACTCACTGATGCTGACAGCGCGTCTTCGG
The DNA here is from genome assembly GCA_035521515.1 of Phenoliferia sp. Uapishka_3. Taxonomy (NCBI): domain Eukaryota; kingdom Fungi; phylum Basidiomycota; class Microbotryomycetes; order Kriegeriales; family Kriegeriaceae; genus Phenoliferia; species Phenoliferia sp. Uapishka_3. Next base: position 7,908 of record JASZXU010000778.1, read on the forward strand.
CCGACTCTGTCTGCGATGGACGCTCCAACAAGCGCACCAAAGAGACAACCGATAGAAAGCATTGCGACGATGAGACCAGTCCTAATTCAATACGTGAGCCCTACCCCGTATGTCGTCTTCAAGTGAGATTGAGAAGAAGCTTACCTGACGTTACTGAAGTGACAAGTGGACGCATCCGAACGGTCGGTACAAGAGGCAAACCGACGTTTGAAGTCCTAAGACACCACTACCTCTTTAGAAAGGTTTGATGAAGACCGAAACTTAATGCTCAGTACTCACATCCATAACCTGGAAGTCGGAAATTTGTCCTGCGCAGACAATTGGGTCAGAATCAAACAAAACGAGAGGGAGAGCGCAGCAAGCAAGTTACCAGTATCATATCCTACGAAGTGTGATCAAGGTCAGCTAGCAAGCTGCAAATGTCATAAATGCAAGTGGGTCGCGCGAGGGAACTTACCAAAGATGAAACTGGATAGTGGCGCCAAGATTCAGTTAGCGCTTGCGGCTCGCCCAAGATCAAAGCTTGAAGTGGAGCTTAGCTTACCCTCCGACGGAAGCAAAGATAGCAAGCAAAATTGCTATTGCTCCTACTGGAGCCCCGCGAATCATGAAAGTCCTCATGCTCAGCGGTGGATCTGGCGCGAAGTGGCGGATTGAGAAGTGCTGGAGGTCGGTGGAGGAGTGTGGTGGAGGAGTGTGGAGGAAAGAGAGTAGAAATGAGCCAAATGAGGAGAATATGAAGCCCCAGACCGAGCTATGCCGGGAATGTCGGGGTGCGACAAGGAAATGCTTTTTGCGAGCCACGGGTTCAAACGGAACATGTGCTCCGGGCCGACACAGATGCCGTTGCAGGACGTCGGAAATTCCGCTAGACAAGAAGAACAGGCCAAGCGAAAGGCTACCCGATTGAGTCCATCGCGCTGGGTGTGCGTTCAGCGATGGCTCGACTGCCTCTACTCCACTTTGTTGCCCCGTCGAGGTGCCCCGCTGAAGCTCAATCGACGAGACCGACGAGGGTGAGGCTGCAAGAGGCTCTCATCGATGTTATCGATTCCCCGGAGACGACTACGCGTTGCCTCTCGGGGCTCGTCAACTGCGTTCCCCACTCGCGAAGCCGAGCTGTCGTCAGCAGCAAAACGTCAGCAGAGTGGGGTAAAGGGTGGAAGAGGGGAGGGAGTATCGGAACATTCAGAAGTCCTCCTTACAAATTGTTGATTCACGAGCGGCGATTTAGAAGGTCAGGTGAGGGGAAAGACGGGGATGGAGCGAGCGAGCGAGAAGCCCAAGGGCCGCCTTCAAAATGTTTCCGCGATTTCCGCTCCGACGCACTAGAGCTTGCCTTCGGTTTATCCTTCTACCCGATTCCTGACAAGAAACTCCAACTGGAAGCTCATACAAACTGCTTTGTAAGCATCCTGCCGCGCGTGTCGGATTTCGAGGTGCGGTGGCGAAAGGCGAACCCGGTGTTTGGTGGAAAAAGGCGGAAGGCTGGTTGAGAGCACGACTGGGGCACTGGAGAGTCCGGTCGAGACCGGATAAGATGCTGAGAGGAGGAATAGAGTGGATGCAGCGTCTGAGAGTAGGGGCGGTAAAGGATGAGGTTGGATGAGGCGAGGAGCTTCGACGTCGGTAGCGCTGATGGCCGTTACAAGCTGCAAGGGACGAGGATTGTGTTATATATCTCAACGAATACCGGAAGTATGACTTTACTAATATGAAGGTTTAAGCTCTAAGTGCAAGCTCCTTGTGAGATCGGATTGGGCTTGATTCAGCGGGTCAAATGAAGTGCGTTTAGTTACTAGACGCGAGATGTGACAAGAGAAGAATCTTAGTCGTTTAAGAACACAAACTAGGAAGATCGGAAGGACTGGCAGTGACGTAAAGTGGTCCGAAGCGACTCCTTCAAAAGGACGTCGTCTCTTTATGCTGGGTCCGCCTCTAAACAGACGTGCATTGGAGACCAATTCGTGGAGACGTACTCGAGACAGAAGTCAGTGTTTGAGAACTAGACAGAGGAGTGAAGAGCCTACTTGCGATGGAGTTGGAGTTGGCACAACGAAATGCTGAAGACGTCGCGCAGACCGGCATGCTCGAAACAAACTCAGACTGTGCGAAGAGACTCAGACGGACCAAGGGAGAGGAGGGAGGCTGGATAAGGTGGAATTAGAGGTGGAAGCCAGAGGAAAGAATGGTACTAGGAAAGATGACATTTCAGCGGGTTTGTCGCGACTCGATCCGATTCGTAGACAATTCACTCACATGCACTGAAGTCTTCGTCGAGGTCAGAAAGAAGATGAATAAGCTGCCCTCCACCTGGTACAAACTGGTTTCTGAGCCTCAGTGTCGTGCGCCTGCGTTTATACACGCGCCTACTTCGCTCGACGTCGCCTTGTGCGCTCGCGCAGAGTATCTGAAGCTGCGCTGCCTTCCTGCGGCTCTCAAGAGTCGATCCCACGATGATCCGAAAACCACTGACTCCACATGATCATGTCCGTTGACTTGCGAGTCTAACGTTCCGACGTAGCAGGTGGGGGTAGTCCGGCGCTGTACGACGTCGATTCCACTGGTGTCCTGCCCTACCGCTGACACCTCCTCATCCCCAAGGAAACAGCTCGTTGCTATCGCCCACCGGTACCCATGACGTCCATCCGCTCCATCCCGCCGGGAGCTGCTTCCTTGTCCCGCGTTTGAAAAGTCGCGGCCCACCTGTTACACTCCGTCACCTACTTGGCTGAGCTGGAACCCAGTCAAAGCACACAGGTCAATTCCGTGACAGCCGCTCGAAGATAGACGTAAGTTTGGAGTTGTGGTTGGTTGCAGCCCTGCGCCTCTCTTTCCTCGTGGCAAGCGCGACTCGAAAGCTCGGGCCGTTGCCGAACCTGGCCAAGATGCCAAACCTCTCCGTCTCTGGGTCCCTTTCAGTCCCTTTCAGGTTTCACAAACACACAAAACGTACGTTCAGTAGCTTGAGCATCAGCTTCCAGCTCAACTTACGCATCCTCCTCCGCGCCCCGGCTAACCGCTCTTTCCTGTCACGCCATCAGACATCCTCCAAAATGACTGCAACACTCGCGAACCAACCTTACGTGACTCTCAACGACGGCAACAAGATCCCTCAATTTGGTCTGGGAGTCTGTGAGCATTTCCGCGCCGCTGAAGCAGGTCCCTTCGCTGACCCGCCCTTCGCGACCTACAGACGTCACTGAGCCTGGCGCAGAAACCTACAATGCGTGCATGTGGGCATTGGAAGCTGGTTACCGTCACATTGGTATGGAATCGACTTTTGGAACACGACAAATTGCAGCTGATCCTTTGACACTAGATGGAGCCGAGTGGTACGAGAACGAAGCGGATTGCGGAAGGGCCATCAACGACTTCATCAAGAAGTCTGGCGTACCCCGTTCCGAAATTTTCTTCACAACAAAGCTCATGGCGAACAAGACCACCGAGTGCGTGCCGTGTATGAGCTGAGAGGAGCTCGGAGTGTATGCTGATCGACTTCGTCCCAAGGTGGGTGCACGAGGCCATCGCTATTTCATTGAAGGAGGCAGGATTGGATTACGCCGATGCGTACTTAATTCACGGCCCCGAGGGTGGTCCAGAAGTTCGAGCGGCAACTTGGAAGGGATTCTGCGAGATTAAGGACTTGGGTCTCGTCAAATCTATTGGAGTTTCGTATGTTTCCTGTTTGTTCTCGAAATCCTCTTGCGAACTCTTCTTACTCAATTTGTCCATAGAAACTTCGGCGTCAAGCACCTTACCGATCTCCTCGCCGACAATCCAAAATACGTCCCCTCGATCAACCAAGTGGTGCGCCTCTTTCTATGGAATAGAAAAAGGGCATCGCAGACTCACCAAACTTCTCCTTTTAGGACCTTCACCCTTTCATGACCCGAAATGAGCTGGTTGCCTACTGTCAATCCAAGGGCATCGTACTCGAAGCTTGGGCGCCACTCGTCCGCGGCGAGCGATTCAAGCACCCGGAAATCGTCGCTCTCGCAGAAAAGTACAAGAAGAGTCCTGCTCAAATCCTTATTCGCTACGGTCTCGATCGGGTGAGTTATTTCTTCTTCCTCAGGGAATTTGGGATTTGGTCGCTGATGGAGAGTTTGTAGGGCTTCGTGGTTATTCCCAAGTCGACAAAGAAGGAGAGGATCGTGGATAACGCCAATGTCTTCGATTTCACCTTGGAAAAAGAAGATGTTGAGGTGGGCCTTTTCTCTTATATGTTACGGTGGCAAGGGAAGCTGACTCATATTGTTGAGCAGAAACTTACTTCATTGGATGAATTCCTCATCACTGATTGGGAGGTTACCACTGTCCCGTAAAATACCAATAGATGAAGCAATACAATCTGCATTATATAGACGAAGCTGCACAGCAAATTACAAGGCAGTAACTACTCCGGCGACGCGCTCCATTTCCTCCATCAGGGTTTCACCCCAATCTCTACCATCCTCCTTAATCTTTCCGGTACCATTTTCAGCGTCTCCTGTCCTACATTCGCGATGGCTACAGTCCATCAAGCGCAATCAGTAAGTCGTCGCCGTCAACTGACGCGCAAAAAGACTCACAGAAGCGCAGATATCTATCATCGTCGATGAGCTCGAATTTTGGTCCAAAGAATGTTCCGGGGAGTACTACGACACCGACTTTCTCCGCCAGACTCGCTGCTACTTTTTCTGAAGAGACGCCGATAAAAGGATGTTTCACCTATCCCCGAATGCTCATCAGCCTTCTTTTTCCACATCAACGAAAGCAAAGGAAAGTAGACGACAGACTCACGTAAGCGAAGTATCCTCCACCAGTCATAACCTCCCACCCCTCCGCTTCTTCCATGCCATCCCTGAAAACTCGCGCTCTCTCCACCAGTTCTTTCGTGACGCCTTCTCGCCAAGGCCGAGTACCATCGATAGCCCATGCCACTGCTACTTGTGCGGGTCGAGCAGGACAAATTTGGAGACAATCCATCGTTTTGTGGATCTGGAGTTGGATGGGGAGGGAGGCGATTATGGAGCCGAGACGGTGGCCGGGGATGGCGTATGATCTGAAGATGAAACCGTACATCAACAGGCGTTGGAGATGGAGGAAGGAAGTTTGAAGCCTGCACGCACTTTGAGAAAGAAAACAACTGAATCAAATACCCCCTCCAATCCTCCTCCTCGCCCTTCGCACTAAACAGCCCGTGCGGTTTTTGTCCAACAGCGGGCAGGAATTCACGATATGTTTCGTCAACAACCAGTGCCACTCCTTTTTCCCTCGCCAATATCCCAAATTCGGTAATCAGTTCCGGTGGGTAGATTGCGCCCGTCGGATTATTTGGCGACACGAGAATGATAGCTCTCGTTCGTGATGTAATTAGTGACGCGCACAGAGTTGGTGAGGGGAGGAAAGCGGGTGGAGGACAGGGGAGAGGAATTGGATGGATGCCGAGTTGGTGGAGAGTCATCTGTAGCGGATGAGGGGTTAGTGGCGAGACAGGTGGGGAGATCTGAGATGGACGAACTTCGTTGTTGAAGTACCATGGTGTTGGTACTATAATTTCATCACCTGCTTTTGCCAGACTCACCATCGTGGCATAGAAGGCCTGTACAATCTCAAACAATCAGTGTCGCGCCTCCTCGAGGCTCCGAGCTCTAGTCGCGAGTGCACACAACCCACTCACCAAATTACACCCGGCCGTGATGGTGATCTCTTCCGCCTGTACGTCCGTTTCATAGACAGCATTCACATCCCTCGCCAGTCCCTCCCTAAGCGCTTCGTCTCCTCGCAAATCGCCATACGTAGTGGTGCTCGCGTCAGCCGCCGCTTCTCCAAGTCTTTTTTGAAAATCTGGCGGTGGAGGTGCGCCGGGCACGCCTTGAGCGAGGTTTATGAGAGGGTGAGATGGAGTTGGGGTGTAGAGAGATGCCCAGCTTGCGGCGAGGGGGATCCTGCGAAGCGTTCGGGCCGCGTTAGTCAATTCGGATAGTTACTGGCGGCGTTGTGGGGCTTACGGAGGTGGATTCGTGTCGATTAAGTTCGGATTGAGCTGAAATGCGAGCTTCGGTGTGGTTTGTGCCATGTCAGACGTCGGCGTAGGAAGTCAACGAGCAACGACGCCGGGTTGATAAACTGCGGCTTGTCCATCTACCTCATTCTCGAAACGCACGCTTGGCACAACAACACCTCGCACACCCGCTTGAACGAATCAACGAGCACAGATGGGTGCCCTCTTGTCAATTCCGCTACTAGGCGGCGTTGCAGGACTTGGCGGGACTGTGTTGTCGTCTTGCGTCACAGGCGGAGCGTTTTTTTGCACCTCCTCAGCAGTAAGTCACGCCAAGAGACAGACTCGGTTCGAGCTCTGCGGGAG
>JASZXU010000779.1:0-14259 GCA_035521515.1 Phenoliferia sp. Uapishka_3
GAAGAAGGGGAGGGCGTAGAGGAGGAAGAGGGGCGTTGATTTGGAGGGTGGAGGAGTTGACGTTGGGTGGGTGAACTGTGTTGACCGGCAAGTGTTGTTTCGAGTGCGCTTTAGTTAGCGGAATTGAGAAGAAAGAGGACAGGTAAAGACTCACGAGACTAGCACCAATACTCCCCAGAGCGACTCCTACCGCTCCCAAACCTTGAAACCATCTCAGCGCCTTCCTCTTCTTCGGCCCCTCAACCACCAATCTCCCCTTACCATCTACTCCACTCTTCCCCTCTCCCTCACCCTTTCCCGCACCCAACCTCTTCCTATCCTCCCTCACTTTCTCCATCGTTTCCTTGAAAGACGCCGGTCCCTCCTTCGCACCCTTCGCCTTCTCGCCTCCCTTGACTCCAAATTCCTTCTCCAACCTCCTCAAACGTTCTGCAATTTTCCTCGTCTGATTCGGATCGTCTGAACGAGGTTTGTGGGAATGAGAGTCGTATCCGACTCCATGGCGATATTCCCCACCTGGGGCTTCCCACTCGCCTACAAACGCTGGATCCGGGACCCAGCCTCCCGTTTCTTCTACGTCCTCTCTCTCCTCGTCTTCCTCCTCATATTGATGGATTTTTGCTGGCTTGGACCCTTGTGCTCGACCGAGGGTTGTGGGAGGATGGTTTGTGTATGCGTGCCCGTCGCCGGAATAACCGCCTGATATCCAAGTGGGGGACCAGCGGGAGAAGGCGGGCAGTCCGTTTCCGTCTCCGTTTGTTGCTGTCGGGTGGAGAGAAGATTGAGAAGATTTGATTGAGGTTGGAGGAGGTGGGAAGGGGTTCGTGCGGTCATGAGTTGGTCTGTTGGGTTGAGAGTTGTAGCCGCGGTGTTGCTGGTTGTAGTTTGTCGTGTTGTCGTTATTGTAATCGTTATAGTCATCGTCAAGTCGTAAGTCGTCATTATCTGAATTTGCTACTCCACCGTAGACTGAACCATAATAGTTTGTTGGTGGTGGCGAGTGCGTCTTTCTCGTCGTGAGATGTGCGAGGTCAACTTCTTCGATGAAAGAACCTTCAGAAGCTTCCCTTTGCTCGGAATGAGTTCCCAAGTAGTGGGATTCCATTCCCTGGACGCGTACAACACGCTACGAGTTCCAAAGAGGAGCCCTTCTTGCTTGTCTAACGTTGTGCTTGTGCTTGTCTAGACTGCGGAAATTGCGCTTTGACCGCTCCTCTGCGCGCACTCCTCCACCTCACGCGCCATCTTCTACTTCTTTCTACTTTATAAACTTGAATTCCCTTCTTGCACGGAACTGCCGCGATGGATTTATTCAAGCGCAAAGGTTCAAAGTCACTCGGCAGCAAGTCATCCAAGTCTCACGGATACAACAACGACTCAGACCCATCCCCTTCAACTCCACCTCCGCCCACAAAGTCTCCGAAATCTCGCAAAGGTTCAATTCTCGGCCGCACGAAATCTTCAACTCCACCTCCCCCAGAACATTTCGACGACTTTGGCAGACCGGTAACTGCCCACTCCAAGCCAGCGTTCTCGAGCCTTGCGGCAAGGGCCCCTCCTTTGTCTTTCGGCAATGGTTACGGTGTAGGAGATGATGATGAGAAGGAGTTGTTGTTGGTTTATGGTTATATGCCCCTGGCTACGACGCTTGAGTTGAGGTTGGACCAGGTTGACCTTGTTGTCACGCGATGCGCTGCTGAGATTAGGGAACGAGGTTAGTCAGATGTCACCTGGTCATGCGACTTTGGTGGGAACTGACTATTTACACTCTACAGGCCTTGATACACCTCTGGTACTAAGCACAATGTCACTCGATATAAGCGCCGACGATACTTCAAACTTGATTCGTTCTTACTTGCCCGACGCCAACGAATGGGCTTACAGTCAGTCAACTCCTTGTAAATTTATTGCGTTTACTATCTGCTGACCCTCTTTGTAGGCCTGCACCTGGCCAGCCCTTTAGCCGTCGGCTCTTTCCTCAAGTGGGGCCTCGCCCGGCTACTAAACGAAAAAGGGGAGCGTGGTTTCCTCAGCTGGGATTCATATGAGTCTTGGAAAACATCAGAAAGAGGTGTGCTCCACTCAAAAGTTCCCGGCGAGCCCGCTGCTAACTGCATTCGCGGCCGAGCTAGCGACTGCGTTTCCACCTCGCCACTGTTCGAATGCATTGCTCGGACGACTTCCTCCTATCAACGCCAATATCCTTTGTACACTTCTTACACTATTTAGTAGTGTTGCTGCTTATTCGGGGAAAAATGGACTTACACCGAGAAAATTGGCTGGATTGTTCTCTCCGGTAGGGGCTGTCCCTCTCCTGCCAGTTACGAAAAAGCTTTTGATCTCAAGTCTTTTCCATACATGCAGTACGTCTTTGGACTGGCCGATGATAAACCTTTCGACGAAACCTATACACAATGGATGAGATCTACCGACGCATTCGAGCATATCCTTCTCGCCTTCGTAAGCCCTTTGTCCGCTCTTTCCCAACCCTACTCTTCCTCATGTCCGCCCTCTCCATCAGATCCGCGACCAACAAGCCACCGGCAGAATCCCCACTCACCTCGAGAAGTTCATCATCGGCTACCCCTCCATCCTCAACATCACCTACTCATCCACTACGGCGCCAAAAGTCCCCAAAGGCGGTCGAGTGGAGGAAGTCACGAGAGTGAGGAGGTTGACGAGATTTCACTCGAAAAATTTGATACAGACTGCGGGGACTTGGGAGGTTCCTAATAGTCGTGATTGGGAATTGTTTTACCCTTCGGCTGGGTCTGCGGCTGCGTTGGCTACGGCAGGGTCAAGCGAAAATGGAGCGGGGAATCAAGGACCTACTCCGTTCGTCTTGCATTTGTTTCCTTCAAATCCGTCTTTTGGCTCCAAAAATCTAACAATTCCACCCTTTCGTTTGGCAGAATATTTACACCTCACTATCGACATCTCTTGAACATTCGCTCTCACTCCTTCCTCGACGACGATGATGACGATGGAGAGCTTCAGAGATACAAAACTGTCGTGGGAAAGAATTGGGGGAAATTTGCGGAGCTGGGATTTTCGGACGTCGAGACTGGGAAACTCGAGTTTGATTTGACCGAGAGTGAAAGGACAAATATTAGGGCTCAGAGGGAATCTCTTGATTGGGTTCGTTCTTTGCCTGTCTATTTCCTCTGTAGAGCTTGATATTGATCTGATTATGGCGCAAACAGGGTACATTCGCGAGCAGTGGCTTTGGAGGAAGGGAAACGTTCGCTCCTCAGGTGAGTACTTTCTTTCCCTAAATACCCATCATGAAACATCAATCTGATCCTTTCTCCGGCTTCCAGGACCTCATCTTCCGGCAAAATCTTATCGCCAAAATCCAAACATACCCCGCCAGTCAATCTGCGCTCAATCAACGTCTTCGGGAGGCGGAAAAGCAGCTCCCAGCTTTCCCTTACGATACAACGCCACACGAGGAAGGCCGTATTCTAGTCGACATCAACTTCTTCGAAGTGCGTTCCCTCTTTCCCAGCTTAAAGCGTTCCATTGATCCTAATAGTCATCCCTCCGCTAGGCGTGGGCTGATGTTTTAGTCAGTTCGGGCTGGGCTCGCGATGAGTTGAAGGAGAGCAGCTTTGCCCTCATTCAATGGAAGAGTCGAGTGAGGGATGGAGAACTTCCGAGAGGGCGTCCAATGGAGAATGATGATAGGACCGAGGAAAGGTGGATTCTCGTCGAGGAGGTCGTTCCGAGAGAGTATCGAGAGGAGCTTCGTGATGGCAAGGTAGGTTGCTTTTCCGAGAGTGAAGACATCCGTGGCTTACGCGATTTAATTTGTAAACCTAGAAAAAACCCAGCAAACGAGCTTCTTTCTTGAGATCAGTACGCAAGAAGCCGCGGGAACCCGTTCGCCTAAACGTTTCCCAAGTCAACAATACGCCACTGGCGACTATCCCAGCATCTCCTCCCGCCACTGTCTCACGAAGGATCGACGACTCGGTCTTCCAAGAAAAAGGTCCGGAAGGTGCCACGAAGCTCATGTCACTATCCAGCGTAGCACTCGACGCACAAACAGCCTACGCGCCCTCTTTCGTCTCAACTACCGGAGCAGGCCACGGTCACGAATCAATTGCCGAACGTCCTTCAGAGGAATCAAACCCGCCTCTGCCTCAATCGAACATGCGACTTGGACCACCGATTGGTCTTGGGAATGGAGTAGGCGGAACGTATAGCAGTCAAAGGGCTGATACGAAAACACCGGCGCAGGCTGGTGCGAAGGGATTCTTGGCTAGAATGGGATCGAGGAAAGTGTCGGGGGGGAAGAGTCCGTATGGTCAGGGTATTTCTTCGGCTGCTTCGGCGGTGAATTCGAACAGTGCTGGCGACTCGCATGAACCTGTTGATAGTAGGAGCGGCAGTACTGTGAGCCTACCTGAGACCTTCTTTGCCTGATGAGTTGCTGCTGATTGGCTTCTTACCCCAGGTTAATCTGAACGACGGAAGAACCAACGTTCCATGGAACCACCCTCCGACCGTATCCACCAGTACTTCAATTTCGTCCATCCCACCTTCGCCTCCTCCCAAACGTACCCACGACGAGGAGCCCAATAACCGCCAATCCGACTACACTCGATCGAGCTACATCTCCTCCACAGAGGGTGAAGACAGTCCGTATGATGGTATCGAGGATGGAGAAGAAGTTCAGGAAGGAACCGTTCTGTTCAGGGGGTCGAGATTGATTTCGCAAGAAGTCGGGAGACAAGCACTTCTTGCTCCTCCGCTTGCTACGATCGCTCAGGGTCAAGAGGGAGACCAGGAAGAGGTGCTGCCGCCTCCGGTTGGTATGCCAACTTCGCCTGCGAGACAGCCTTTACCGAGACTTCTGGAACCGGTTAGACCAGCTAGACATGATAGTCTTCCGCCTTCTCCCAAGCCTGATGCTGATGCACCTGTGAGTCTCGCTCTTTTGATCTGTGTAGCAAATTACTGACGTTTTGAAGAAAGATCGATGAAGGATCTCAACGAGACAAGTTCATGAGTGGGGCTTCGGCGTACGCTCAACAAATGAAGGCGTCGAACGCCAGTCGGGTGTCGAGTATCGTCGGGATGTACGAAGTGAGGGATCAGGGAGTTAGGCTTACCCAGTATGGGTTTGGAGATCCTCAGCAGGTCTCGTCGGTTTGATACCTTGCACTCCCTCTTCCCCACTTGCCACTTTTGATTCCGAGTAGTTAGACCTTAGTTTTCGTCCTTTTACCCTTGTTGCCGGTCATCATGCTGTTTACAAAGTTGTTTTCTCTTCGGTTCCGACACCTGATGAAAAAATTTTGGATGTTGAAAATCCTCTACGATTCCGTTGTCGTCTACACTCCCAGAGAAATGCCCTTTGCTTGACCAGCGCATCTCTCGCCACCGCGATTTTCCTAAAGTATGCCCGGGTGGATTGTGTTGCACTGCCCGCCTTCCTACGCAGAGTATAAGTCAGATACGCAAAATCAAAGATAGAGAATGGATGCACAAGGCTCACCGACGAAAATCGGCGACGTACACAGGCCTTAGCACTTGATCGTGCCACCAATGCCACCGATGAAGACAGCGAGTACTGCAACGATGGAAGCGGTGGCGGATACTGAAATGGAAAATTAAGGAGAGTGTTCAGAAAATCAAATTTGAAGCAAGCCAACTTACCTACAAAGACGTCGTGAACATCTGCAAGCGAGGCAGTTGTCAGGCGTCGCTTTCGTAGCTCTACAATTAGGCACGGAACTCATGTTCCACGCACCTATCGTGATCTCTTGTGAAATCATCCATGCAAAACCAAAAGTGAAGACTCCAAGGATGAGAAATTGCCAGTGTGGGGGAAGGAACATCATTATACTATAAAAGGAGAAAGTCAGTCGTACTTATTTGAGAATCGGTTCGAAGCTCACATAGTTGGAAGGATAAGTATCATCACAAACATGAGAGTGATAACGAATCGAGTAAGTCGTGGTTCGGCAGCCCATTTGTCGGTGCGCTCCGGGGCGTCCTCAATGTCATCACTCTGGATTCGGCGAGCATCCGTTTTGTCCAGCGGACAGCATTCGAAGAGTTTGTGGCTGGATACGCTTCCTTTACGATATCGAAGTCCGCTGTGCTCTTCACAGAGGCTCCCAGCATCAGAAGAATTCACCAGCTCAGCTGACGACAAATCTAAGTCTGGTCGGGTGAAGGGTCGGTGTATAAAAGTGCGCATCAAAGAGATTAGCCATACCTTCGCAATGAATAAATCTACAAGGATCTTGTTGCCCTCGCATATGTCTCTTGAGCGGCAGGTTTGGCGTGCACTGTTCCGACTTCGCCTCCTTCGAAGCCTCGAGGGCAGGTTCATCGTCTCGATGGGGGCCGATTGAATGCACCTTTTGTGTGGAGTAGAGTTAGCCTGTAATGGCTCCTTTCGGATGGTGGGGGATGTTTAGTCACATATTCCATCTGAGAGCCACTCTCCCATAGGACGTCGACCTGTCTCGCAGAAAAGCAGCCCAAGAGACCATCCTGCGAAGAATGGCAGTCTGCTCGAGGTTCTTCTTGTTCGATCTTCACGATTGGTGAAGATAAGATTTCCGCAGTCGAACCGGCACTGCTCGAAGGCGGTGTTGATGGAGCGGTAGTGGCGATGTCGATAGAGACGTGAGGAAGTGCCGTTGAGTGTTGGGAGTATTGAGAAACCATCATTGATCGATTATGGGAGGAGTGGTAGGAGGAAGGGAGACCTCAGACCAAACTTGACATGTTTGACAGCCGTTGCCGTAGTTTCTTCCCTGGAAGCACCTGCGGACACAGGTCGTCAAGATCTTCTAAATGCGAGAGATCTCAGAGCTCATTCGCTCTTATTGACACGGTCAAAGTAATTAAGATTTCACACCAGCCACAAAGAATGGCATCCGAGCTCTAAACGGAAGAAACAGAGGCCTATTGCCCTTCCGTCGAGCGCGCCTCGTTAGCTCGCCAGGAATCGATTCCCATCCCGCGTTGTCGTCACGAAAAGAACAGCGAAAAAGCCCTCAAACTGACCAATTTCCCATTCCTACCATCTCATGCTTCCCGCCTCCCCTCGACCGATTTCTCACCTACGCACTGGATCCCCAACCGCAACACTCCATCATCTCCCACCGAGCCCAATCTTCCTTCCTTCCCTTCCCTCCAGTCTCCGCTCCCATTGCCAGCAGCACTTTTCGCACATTTCCGCCCCGTCTGACCAGTCCTGTGGCTAGGTTACAAGGAATCTTGAAGTCACGCGACTTGAGGATGTAAGATGAGGTGGAGAGAAGGAGAGGGGATTCGAAGGAGTGGAGGTCGGGATCCCAGAGGTGGAGGGATGAAGAACTGTGCGTAGTTTGGTCGAGATTGTTCCTTTGGTAATCAATTGATCCGGAGGTGTGAATTTTGAAAAGAGGCGGAGAGAGGGACTCATGATGGGAGTATGGTCCTCGAGCAGTGCTGCGAGCCCTACTTGCCGCCATGACGCTCGAAGTGACCAATCGATCTGCTCAGCATGAATCCACACCGGCTCGACGCCAATCAACGGAGCTTGTGCGAGCCAACCTCATGATCATGATCAGGCATCGCTCGGCAAGCCAAAAGGTTCCGAGCTGGCGTCCTTGCTGCAGGCCACTCCTCACCTTGCGAACTCTTCTCGGCCTTCGCAAAGGACAGATAGTCGTGAGTTCCGGTCGCTCTTTTGTAGTTCTGCTGGCGGCTGCGATGTAGAGTGGGTCGAAGGAGCAACATCTCGCATCGCGCGCCAGGTCGCTCATTCCTCCTTCCACAACTCGAGAGAGCAACGGATCGTCTTTCGAGTAAGGCTTGGTATGCCCTTTATTTACTGTTTGAGAGAGAGTCCAGAAAAAGACCTCGAGGCTCGGATCACAACCGGGAAAGCGGCACTGCCGGGCCGGCAAGGAGAACGTGGCCGTATGTCGTCGTACGGACGGTCGTGGACAAACCTGGCTCACAATGCCGTCCGTACTACGACAGACCGTATTTACGTGGCACCTCGCACGCTTGAGACAACGCCAGCGGAGCCATATTCCTCGTAGCCGCCGCGTAACACCCTTCAAACTTCGTCTATTGACACAATGTCTACCCTTCCGCCCCCGGTGGTTCCTCCTCTAAGCGAAGCGGACATTCGAAGACTGTCAAGTCAGCTGCAGGACGAGCTGCACGCTAAGGAAAAGGATCCCCAGCAAGCGAAGTCATGGGCTGTGACCGCGCTGGAACGGTTGAATGGTGGCATCGACGTAGTCCTAGGACAACCAGACATCATCACCGGAATCATCGAAATGGTTCCCATGGCGGCTCCCTTCGCTCCCCTTGCTAAGGTCATCTTTGCCGTGGCACTTTTACCGCAGGCAAGCACAACTTATTGAAGCGACGACCGGTGACCAGAAAGCCATGCAGCTGACTTTAATACACACGTAAAGGCAGGTAGACAGGCCCGTAAGGCGTGTGAACAAGCCCGCGAAACCCTCTGTGGAATCTACGACACCGTGTTCATCCGAAAAACCGACGTGCCTTCAGATTTCAACAGTAAGATGGACAGGTGCGACACCAGTTTCTGTTCGAACGAGTGGGCATGAGAACTTACACACTGGACTCAGTTTTTTTCTCGACCTGATCGATTACGTTCGTACTCACGTACACAAGACTGTAGGTTTTCTCGGGGTGGGCGGCCTTTAGGATGCGCATCCAAGTTGCAATGGCGCGACGTTGCGAAGCGCGAAGGCAAAGATGTACTACGAAACTGATTCTGATTCAACCCCCATAGAAATTTCTCATGGTGATTGGCTTGAAGAAGGACGATATCGTCGGTTTTACAAGGAACCTTCTGGAGCGAGTCAGACAAGCACAACAAAACGACATAGTCAGGCTCTCGTCCACTGTAAAGCCCAGCTAGTTGACTTAAAGATGTTTTTCTCCCAGCAACGAACGATATACGATATACGTGCAGCTCAGATTGTGGTTCCCATCCAGTCCCCACCTCAGTAAGTCACACCTGTGAAACTGCACATCTTATCGTGGTTTTTACCTATCGTCTCACTCTCAACAACTTCCTAGGTCTACTGAGGACTCGTTTCCCGCGCCACCGTTCCTGTACGGCCGCGAGGACGATGTTCAAATAATCTTCGACTTACTCACAAGACCGAACGACCAAGGACTTACTGAGCACGTCGCGCTTATTGGTCTCGGAGGAATCGGGAAGTCGTCGCTAGCAACATTTATCGGGGATGAAGTCGAAAAACGCTTTCCCAACCAATTTGGCCGCCGTTCTTTCGTCCGCTGTAGGGATCTGCTTGACCTCGAAGGCTTCAAAGAGAAGTTACTGCACCACATGCGCACGGAGGACCGAAAGCAAGGTGAGGGCATCGACGAGGCCATTCTCAGGGAAATAAGGAAGGAACAGCGCTTTCTCATCCTCGACAACCTCCTCGACACACAATCACCTGAAGACTACTTGGCATACATTTTGCAACTTGCGCAATACAAGCAGGTCACCCTCCTCATTACCAGTCGCAACGCAGATCTGTCCCCTCCCATTCGGACGTCGACCCCAAGGCACATTCATCGACATGACGTGGGAGGCTTGGACCCCGCCGCCGCCCGAGAACTATTTAAGAAGGAGTTTTTGTATCGGTCAAGCTCTACAACGCTTGGTGCGAACGCGGATGCACTTGAAGAACTCCTCCGACCGCTTAATGGAATTCCCCTCGCCATTCAACTCGTAGCAGCTTATGCGCGGTCCCAGCCGAGCTTCAAGAGGGTCATTCAGAACTGGAAGCGGCAGTGGAAGACCGGGGCCTGGGATCGCGATGAAGGCCCTTACAGTCTCAAAGCCACCTTCGACCTCTCCTTTAGCGACGCTGCCTTCAAGGTACCTGCGACAGTCGCTTTCCTCACACTCCTCGCCCTCCTGCCCTTTCCAATCCTCCTCTCTTGCCTTCCGGACAAGGGACCCATAAGCGTCGCAACCAAAGCGATTCTACGAAGTTCGATCGGTAAGTTGGAAATAACCGGGGAGGAGGGTCGAGTCCGAATTCTTGAGCCTGTACGGGAAGATGTTCTTCGCCGCTGGTCCGCCGACTTCGACACCAACAACGACACCACGCAGGACATCATGCGCACCCTCGCAATCAGCTACTTTACCCATACGACAAATGAACTACACGATTACGAGTACGAAGAAAAGGAAAACTCTCTTTCTCTCGTCAACTTGACCGAGGGAATGGCTGGGAACGGGATGGAAGCTGCTCGGGTCGGCGCCCTCTTGTCTTATTGTGATGTTTATGGGACACACTCCCGATTTATTGCTGACCATCTGATAAAGCTGCTCGAAGTGAGTCTCTGCCTTTGCTTCCCTCCATGTTTGGTATGTTAATGCGGAACGTGTAGACCAAGGATACCGCCGAAGTAAGTGGTGATGTCCTCACAGGACATGATTCTAATTTCTGATCACATCCGTTCTGTGCTCCCAGTTTTCGTTTTCTGGCTACAAACAAGTCTTGTTGTTTGTAATCCTCACGGTACATTTCCTAAGCATCTTGGAGGAGGAGGAGTCAGGAAGTGACAGCTCTTTGTACTGGCTTGATGACCGGGAGCCCGAGTCGCCCTCGAAATTTACGGATAGTACAGAGGAGCTGCTCAAAGTGCGCGTGTTTGCCTTTCACTCTCTTTGGCTCGCCTGACGCTTACGCAAATAGACCGAGGATGCCGTCGAAGTAGGTGGTGACAATCACAAGATATATATTTGACTGACCTTATCCTCTTGATTCTCGCAGTTTGCCTTTTCTGGCTTCAGAAGAACCAGGGTCTTCCGATTCATCACCCGCTACTTTCCCGCAACATCCCTTCCATCCATAATAAGATTCCTTACCCCAGAAACACAAACACAGGTGCGAAAAGTGGGGACGCACCTTTCAGAGACAGTGGACTGATGAAGCTTTGCAGGCTTTGGAGGCAGCGCTCGAGCAGGCCAAAAGATGTGAACTCAAAATCTTATCGGCCCGAATACTTAATGTCATGGGAGAGTTGGCGAGGAGGGTCGATGAAAGCCTTTTAGTACGTACAAACATCAAGTCTGGGAGCTGACGCTCAATATAACTTTGGCCCTCAGAGTTATGTCTTTGACATGAGTAACGAGCGGAAGAAAAACGGTAGCGCTCAGGCCAGCAACTACTTCAAACTGGTATTTACCCACTGTCACTGAAAGACCTTGGATTGAACGTCTACTCACGCAATTCCGTCTGACAGGAGGGTGACGTCTGGCGCCTCAGTGGTCACTTACACAAGGCTGTCCTGGCATATCTTACGGCGGACAAGTGCATGCCCAAAGACACTAAAGAAAATGTCGCTGCTGGGGAGTCTTTTTGTATCCTGGTAAGACCTCCGTTCACTATCCACTACTTCATCTGACAGGTCTACTGCCAGGCTGCTGAGACTTTACTCAAGGTGAGGCCGTCACTTACAGGTAGAACTATAGAGCATACTAAAATCGTCGTCACATAGGCAACCGCGAGCTCTGATGATCCTTGGGATTTAAGGACGGTCGCTCATACTTATCCGGTGGGCCACCCAAAGCGTGAACCGCTACTCCTCCAGGTCTGCTCTTCTCCTTCATTTGCCTAGCTAGTAGCCTCCCAAGACTCACGTCCTTTTACCAATTCTCAACCAAAAAAAAAAAAATTGGAAAGGCTGCCGAAATGTTTCAGCAAGTGAGGCAGAGTTTCTCTAAGTAGAAGTACAAGACTCACTACTTCCTTCCCACCCAGAGGGGCGAGACCGACCAGGATGCCTACGCCTTGGCTCAGGCCGCTCGTCTCTATCCGGATGCCCATCCAAACCGTGCACCGCTATTCTTCAAGGTCTGCTCTTCTCCCGATCTCGTCTTTAGGCTCACATGACTGACATTTTTTTCTTGCTGATTGTACTAAAGGCCGCTGAATTGTTCAGTAAACGCGGCTGGTTTGGAAACGCTGAAGAAAAATACAAGGAAGCCGCCGACATTTACAAAGCTGAAGGCAAAGTAAAAGAATCTCAATGGGCACTGGAGCGAGCCGCCGAGTGTGCGGAGCTGCACCAGAAACAGGTAAAATTTTCCAGCACAGCGACACCGCGTCCTACATTGCATGCTGAAACTTCCTATAGATCAAGGCTGAAATGGAGGACTTGAAGAAATCAGAGGAGTCGGAAGTTTCGGAGGAAGCTCAAGGAGTGCAAGCACCTTTGGGGGACAACGCGAGCGCCAGCGCTATAGTTTAGGAGGAGAAGGAGTTGAGGGATGGCATCGATGGCGTTCGAAGGCGAGTGGGCTTCCTTTGGCTTGGAGATTTTCCTTCCATGCGGATGGATATTTGGGCGGTGGGACGCTCATTAGTTCTCCGATGCTTTTTTGGTGCAACGTTCAGTCCAAGATTTCAGTGACTTGGCGAGCGAGAAGTCTATTTGAAGCTTCTGGTCTTCCACACAGCTCGACTGGTGACTTTCGGCCTTATGTTGCTCAGAGTTCGGTTGCTCCCAAATGGTTGCTTCAAGTGTTCGGTGGCGGCTCCGCAAACGAAGGACTCAGCCCCTCTTCGACTTCTCTGACACCCACAGTCAGCGATCCGCTCTTAAACACCCTAATTTTCTAGTCCATCTCAACATCTCAGAAGTCAACTTCGAAAGAGCGACGTTCAACCCCGAAGGGCCGGATTCGTGCTCAGTGCTTGCAGCTCGCTGAACGCACGATGACTGTTTGAAGAGTTATTTTTCCTTCGTTCTTGAAACCTGACGAAACAGTTCCGGATTGGCTAGGATTGAGAAAGAATCTGTTCGTTTGCGGCTTGTTGCTTGTGCGACGCCTTGCCAAATGCGCAGTCGAAGTCGTAGAGCACGCTTCGAAGTCTGAGCGCACGACCTCTTTCCTCACTTTCGAACCATCCTCACCTGTAATGAACCGAGATTCAGTGTCCTCCTCAACGTCTCGATTCTCCTCCCTCCTCTCCCCAACGACTTCCACTCCCTCGCTCATCTCCTCCCGCTCGTCAACATTCCCAATCCCACCTCCGCTGCCATCTCTACCCCAACTTCCTCCAAACTCAAAGAGGACTTCTTTGATATACGATCGACAACTCACTAAATCGAGAGGGAGTGAAGTTTCTGCTGGGGCATGGGCATTCTTGTTTAGTGAGATCATTCAGTATACTCAGAAGAGGGTATCCGGCATTGGAGAGTTTGAGAAGAGGTAAGTCTTCTTCTTGCCTTGTACTTCAGGAATGGAATAGGATTGACCGTCTCTGGTAACCATGGCAGACTGAACATTCTTGGCTACCGCGTTGGCACTCGACTACTCGAACTTCTCCCACTGCGAGACTACCTTTACCCACTTTCCTCTCTCCGCTCTCCTCCACCTCCAACTAGAACTCTCCGACTCTTGCCCATCCTCTCCTACGTACATTCAACGCTCTATCGATACCTCTTTGGGAGACCCGCCGATTCGCTCGAGAAGAGTACAGAGAATGAGGATGAATACATGATTGGGGATGATGATATGGTCATTACTAGGGGAGTGGAGGTACCGAGGGATATGAGTGAATTGAGTTGTGGTGCGTTGGTCGCTGGCATTATTGAGGCTGTTATGGATGGCGCTGGTTTCGTGAGTCTTGACTTCCTTTCGTTCTTATTTCTGGGAAGTAGGTCATTTGTACTCATTCTTGAATCGGATTTATAGCCGGCTAGGGTGACTGCTCATACTGTACCGACAATATCACATCCAAGACGGACAGTCATTTTGATCAAGCTCGACCCGGAAGTACTCGCGAGGGAAGCAGCAATGTCTGGAAAGTAGGAGCTTTGGAATCCGAAAGGCTTTCTTTGGAGTGTTTGTATGGGAAGGTGTAATATGCGACCTCCGTTTGCATGTTTAAGCGAGACCGAACTTCCTGGGGGAGAAAACGGTACGAAGATTCAGGCCGAACAAGAGGAGGAGGATTGATGAGGGAGGAATGGTCGCGGGAATTGTGATTCGGGATGAAAGCACTTTCAATGCTTCGATGGTGCGTCCGCTGTCTCCTTTTATAGCTTGTCCTCCTGGGCTAATGCTTCGCAACGATACCTAGTTGTCAACTCCACTCCTCATTCTTAGCGAAAGAGTATGAGGTGTTGCGGAGAATGAAGTCAACTTGGAATTTTTTTTCAAACAACATCACATCACCCACCCACCACCGCCGACGGACTACTCAAAAAATCTCCTTCGCACGCCATGTTCCA
>JASZXU010000780.1:0-14196 GCA_035521515.1 Phenoliferia sp. Uapishka_3
ACAGTAACCCAGTCCACCATATCCTGATCAATAGTACAAGTAAGTAAGGTTCAAAGTAGACGTTTTTATGGAAAGTTACCCAGTCCACCGCCGTAGAGTCCACCTTTGGTAAGGTAGGTTAGCCTACTACTTCGGGAACGAGATTACCAAATACGCACCACCCAGAAGCCCGATCCCTCCGAGTCCTCCGTAACCAAGTCCACCGTAGCCCGCTCCATAGCCATAGCCAGATCTGTAGCCTCTTGCGGACCCTGGGTACCCTCCCATCGGACGCGAGTATTTGTCCGGATTCTTCGCCTGGTCTTCCATTGCTTGTTTTCGCCGCATGATGAATTGCTGGTATTGTTTAAGCTCCTACCAGAGTCGATGAAATTGTCAGGAATCTGCTTGATGTCTCTTAAGACGAAGTAGGGGTGCTCACGGCTTCGTGCTGGGCTCTGCGCTCTTGTTGACGTTCAGCGTGACTTTTGCCTGGAAAAAAAAAACCCCCCATCAGCTACTAGTCGCAAGTCGAACGATAACCAAACATACCTGTGAGCTTGTCTTTAATTTTCCTTCCTATAGTTCTCTCGCTCTTATTCTCGTTATCGACAACTCGGGTCGAAGAAGATTTTCCTTGCTGCGAATCCGACTTGTTTTCCGTGAGTGCCGGACACGAATCTTCAATCCTCTGGGTAGCGTTCATTTGATGCTCGTAGTGCTGTCGAACCTCGGATGATTCGGGAAGTGACTTGAGATAATCAATATCGTCGTACGGATGAGTCCAAATAGACCGAGGTGGGTTGGCATCCTCGTCGATGTAGAAAGCGTGCGAGCTGAGTTATTACCAACAAATGCTCGGTTAGAAGGATTAAGGAGGGGCGACACGGCGAGTGCGGGGCTTACGATTCCTCGTCGTACTGCCGGACCCAGCCTTTTGGAAGCTCTCTCGACTCTTCCAGCATACTGTAGCGATCCTCAGTTGGAATCGCTCCATCATCTGATTCTCCGTCTGTCGACCCGTCTGTTTTGTGCCCATCGTCCTTCGGAGGCTTCAGGGACTGGACTGGCGCAGGGACTGCATCGTTGTAGGATGGTGGAGCGTCGGAGGGATGTTTCTCACTCATATTGCTGAGATGTGGATGCGAGTTGTAGTAGTAGCAGGCGAACCCCAGCGAGAGAGCGGTTGAGCTCTTCAATCGCGCGATGGCCAGAATGACGTCGCTGTCCGGACTCAATCACCTGACACTCAATGGAAGAGAGTCCGCTCGGGAAGGTTGTAAGTACGAAACTGTAACGGTAAGGAAGACGGTACATTAGTGCAACCATGCAAACCCTTCTGAACGCACTCCGAAAATTCGCAAGCGCGAACGCAGCTGGCCATGGAAAGCACTACCACCTGAGTTCGCTCGAATCCGCATTATGGGAGTCTGGAGATGGTGCCGTGCGTAGCTAGGAAGCGAATAAAAACGGACAGAGAATCAGCGTAGCAAAGCAGCTAAAACGTCATCACATGGCAAGGTTTGGATTATGTCCTGTGGACTACTTTTTGGTCGACTACATTTATGCGTCACTCCAGACAGATTTCGCAGTCTCGACGACGAGGCTGAGCTTGGCGTGAACCTAGGCAAAGGTGACAGGTTGGAATGCGATACATCAACGGGGTACGAGGAGGGAGAATGAAACTTACGTCCGCGTCGCTCATCTCATTTCCGTCGGCATGGGAAGCGAAGCCACACTGCGGCGAAATCATGCACCTGTACAGACGATTAGTTCGTAAACATCAGCGTATCTCAGTATCCACTCACCTCTTGAGCGCCTCGTCCTTCGACTGTCCGGAGCCTTGAGCCATAAATCCAGCCGCCTCGTGGATGCGTTTGACGAGGTCCTCCTTCTTCTCAAGCTGGGGGAACTTGCTAGTAATAAGACCGAGAACGACAGTCTTGTGAGCAGGGAGGTCGGCCAGGGGCTGTCGGATTTGTGTCAGAAAAGGGCCTGCGAAATTTAGAAGGAATTCTCAAACGCACCTCGAAACCTCCAGCACGGTCGGTATCGTACTCCAAAAGGTAGGAGTCTGCATTCAGGTCCTTGAACAACTTCGAAGAGATGGCATCGTACCCTCCTTCGGAGAAGTGCATGCCGCCCTCTGATGGCGAGAGATATGTCGTTAGTAAATTGGATACCGCGACACAATGAAGAGCTTACTGAAGTTTCCGCGGCAGAGATGGAGACAGATGGTCATATCGGTGGGGTGGCCTTCGAGGCAGTCGTTGTAAAGCTTGATGTAAGAGTCGAGCATGGCGTCGCTGTCAATGCCGTCGGCTTTCATGCCGTCAAGCATAGGCTGGGAACAGAAGTATGCGAGAATAGGATCGTCGAACTGGACAACTCGGCATCCTGCCGCATAGAGGTCGGCGAGCTCCTCACGGTAAGCCTTTGCGATATCGGCGAAGTAAGCCGCATCGTTTTCGTAGACATCACCGTAGGCGTGGGCGCCGTGACGGAGATGAAACCACTCAGGGGCGCAGAGAGTCATTTTGGCGTCCTTTATCTCCTCCATGGGAAGGGTGGAGGCGAGGAACTCGAACTGGGGGCTTTGGGGCCTCGACTTTAGGGGGGTGCTCGAACTTCACAAAGTAAAGAAGAGAAGCGAACCGGTACATAGGCTTGTTACGAACCAACTTGGATTGGCACAAAGTGGTCTCGGCTGGTTTGGCGGCTGGAGAATCGAAGAATGCCTTGATGTCGGGCACCCACCTGTGCAATCAAAGCTTCAAGTCAGAACACCGACAGGTCTTGAGACGTCCGGCGGCTCACATGTTAAAGAGCTCCTTGCTGGGGTTCTTGATAGTGACCTAACACATTAAGCTACGTCAGCAAAATAACGGGAGCTTTGCGTGTCAATAGTGGTTGATAGCGCACCATGCCGTCAAGGCTGTTTTCGCGAAACGCGCAAGGTCAGCTTCGATCTCTCCGCTGTACAGTTGCTTAAGTCATGAATAACGCACTTGTCAAAGAATCCGTCGAAGAACATGTGCTGCGATGGGATCGCAATGAGCACTTCTTCCTGAGCTCCCATGCGAATTTAGCGCGTCGGACTCACCCGGCGGAACTCCCCATCCGTGACACTCTTGATCCCAACACTCCTCTGGAACGCGACTACATCCCTAATCGCCTTATCCTCAGCTGCCGTGAGCTCTTCCTGGCTCGCCTGTCCAGCATCGAACTGTTCGCGCAGCGCCAAAAGCTCGGTGGGACCTATAATTTTTTTCGAAAGGTTCAGCAGGGCACAGAAGGAGCTTGGCATGTCACGAACGCTTGAGACTTCCGATGTGATCAGCTCGGAAAGGTGGGCAGCAGTGAACCTGGACGAACGAAGAGTCAGCCGTTTCATTGTCGCGCCCGCGCTGCCTCCACAATTAGGCTCCTCGACGTGACTCATTCGGCCTTGACAGATAACAAAGGCTGAACGTCAGCGACTCACGTTTGACATGGCGAGGTTTTGTCGAGGAAGAGACGTATCCTGCGCCGATAGCCTGCCCTCAAGAATCTGCCGGCTGATGCCGCTCCGCTCCGGCGGAAGATCCTTTAACTGATTTTTGTGAGTACAAACTACTTGGTACAAATGTTCAATGCTCAGCAATCTGTGCTTTCCTGCAGTAATCAAATGAGCACTTACCCAGGTAGTCCCCAAAGTTTCCATTGGTATACGTAGCGACGAGGGCCGAACCATAAACATCTTTTCTGAGTTGCCAGCCGTTTCTAACAAAGTTATCCACTACCTACAGCCTGTTCTACAAATAGCATCCCTCTCCTCTCAAGGAATGCCTTCCATAACATCCCCGCAACATGCTCTAAACGCATCCCCTCCAGCCTTCAGTCCACTTCCTTTGTAGCAAGCAGGCAGCAGCTCGGGCGCCGCGAGCTCGCCGCGTTCGATAGCATCGAGAGCACGTATCATATCGTAGTTGATCTCCTCCGAGACAACAGAGTCAAACTTGTACGCGGGATGAGAGCGAACGAATCGACGCATCCAAGTTGCCGTTGTAATTAGTGACCCTGGTAATTGACACAAGTCAGTGACCGACTCGTGCTTCGACGATACCTAGATATTCGTACCGTTGGCCCTTCGGCGAATGAGTTGGAGGCTCTTCTCGAGCGACTTCCTAACTTCCGGTGCGATGTCGAGGGAGTCGAGATATTTCGTAACGACGCCCATCAGTCCTGGGAAGTTCTTTCCATCCCCATTGATGATCTCATTGATAGTGAACTCGTCGTACTCGTCTTCGACTGGTCCGAATGCTGGAGGGTCTTGAGTCGGAGAATGCGCCCTCGATCCGGCGTGGGAAGAGCAGGACGGGATTGGCGACTCGCGGCCGGTGCCCTTCCCATTTTCATGGTTCGTGTTGGTGCCGTTGAGGTTGATGTGAGCGGGAAGACCGTTGAGGGAGGAGAGGACTGGGGGAACAGGGTCGCAAGCGTGACCAGGTTGAGGCGAGTAAAGGTCTTTTCGGAAGAAGAATTTCTGAGTGTTGACGGCATCGCGGCGGTGAGCACGGTGCATATTCTCATTGACCTGTGCGAAATTGGTGATGAGCGACAGGTGGTAGATGATAATCTGAGTACGCTTACTTTGGAAATGGGGATGTAGAAGTTGAGTCCCAGGTTCATGATGGCGCGAGTGAGCAGCACGATAAAGACGGCATGCGCCGCGTTCTCGTAATCCGTAAGCTGAACTTCCATTGACCTGAACTCTACTCGCCATCCAATTGGCGATCCCGGTGGTGGAGGCTTGAAGCGAACAGTTTGCCAGTTGGTGGATTGAATGTTCTGTGCGCTCATCTTGTATGAATATTTGGTGTCCGCCTCATCATCTCGCAGACGAGCTTACCTCGAAGTGATCTGAGCTGAGCTCATCATCTTGCGTCAAGGTCTCCTCAAAGATGACAATCGGGTCTCGAATGAACAAATGCGCAAAGTGGCTCGCCAGCCTCGAATCCACGCCGTCGTCCATCATCTTCTGCTTAATGTTCTCATCGATGGGCATGTCCGTGTCGTTATATTCCGGTCGGTTTGTGTCGTCGTCGTAAATGTAGCAGTCCACGCTGTCGTAACGAGATTTAGGAATCTTGAATCGGTCATGTTCGAGGGGCTGATGGGACAACAGCTTTAGCTCGTGATCAGAGATGGTAAGGTATTCGACTCACCTTGAGACCTCTCTCCTCTGGGGTTCGGTCGTCTACACTCCCAGCAATAACATCCCACCGGCAGTCGACGTCCGCCAGTAGCCCACGGAATATAGGCGCAGCAGCGGTCAACGCGAGCTATGAAGGATTTTCATCAGAAAAACCTTTCGCTCGGTGAAATTCAAATCGCACCATAATGGGTCCCACTGGTACGAAAGCATCGTACATCCTCCTCGCCTCGCTCACGCTGCAGGCCTGGAAGGTGATCTGGAGGCAGCAGCAGCCCATACCGAAGCCCATCGCATCCATATAGATGTGGTCCGGCAATGCGGCGTTCTTAACGTCTGTAGGAATAAAAGGTCAGCTTTGCTAGATCAAAGAAGTTGCCGAAGAAACGACCCACTGTCGTCTTCCGGGAACTTCCCGCGATTGAAATTGATGTTTGGGTCGATGAATGGTTTAGGAGTTTTAGAGTCGAAGAAGAGAGGCATGTTCATCGCCACCGTCGATCCCCTCCTTCGTCGAATGTTAGCCGTGAGTGTTCTGGGGTTGGGGTATCCAGAGGGTCAGCGCTTGGCCGCAATATCGTAAAAAGTTCAACGCACGGAAACCTGACGTGAGGGTTTGTGATCTCGTCCGGCAAAAAAAGACTCCTGGCTGCATCCCCGCCTGGCTCGTAGTACGGGTCGGTAAAAATACCGGGAGCTCCAAGTCGTGGGAAACTTGTGAGCGTCACTGGAACCTCGTTATCCTTCATTCGAGACTTGGCGAGTTTGCGGCTGACGGACGCAATTTCGTGAGCTAGTGCGAAGAAATCAAGCGCAAGGAAGCATACCGGAAAGACATGTTGCCCTCGACACTAAGCAGATCCTCCAGAGTCGCGCCATAGGGCATCCCTGGTGTGCTCTCGAGCATGTACCTTCCATATTCCGGGTGAAAGACGGGAATGCAGGCTCTGTCGAAGCTGTCAGCTCCCAGTCCCGAGCCTCGCAAATACAGATAAGACGCACTCTCGGCCCGGCATCTCTTGCATCCTCTTTGACGCATCCTCCTGAAGATCGAGCAAGATCTCTGTCTGCCTCAACGACAGCCTCGCATTCTTGTTCTCATCATCATACGAAATGACCATGTATTCGATCTAAGATGACCATGGCCAGATAGATTGAAAATGAGCGCAAAGTCCGGTTTGACAATCGTAGAAGCGACGAGCACGCAAGAGAAGGGGCGGCTCACCTCATCTCCCCACAGTAGGACATCCCCAGTGCGGTCTTTTAGCCTGTGCCAGATCTTTAAGAACTGTTCAATGCCGTGCTCGCGGACGTAGTCGGCGTGCTGCTTGGCTTCCGCCCAAGGAAGGGGAGTGCCGAGCGCCAGAAGTCCCATCCTTTGTAGTTTTGTAGCGGATTGTGTTGCGTTCGTGAAGGTTCGGGGGCGTTCGAGCGGTGGATGGCCGGAAGTGCAGCAAGCGGTAGCTTCTCAGGCTAATCACGCCTTCGCGGATGGGCGTGCGACGTCGACTGGTAAAGTCTGGGGGTCTTCTGGGTCTAATATGGGCTTGAGCTGAGATAGAGATAAAGACAGCCTGTGAGACGCAAGTCAGCGCCATGTCCGCCGCCAGCGGAGACAGACGACCTATCAAAGACACTGCTGTACTTACTGTCGGAGGAAATCCGCTCTCAGGTATTTATCTAGTCGTACGGAGTGGAATTCGGCGTGTGGTTCGGTTGCTGACGAAGGCGGAAGCAGAGAGCCCAAGAAGAAGGCCTCGGAGGATTCGGCGCTTGGTAAGCCGCATGCGATGCATACCCCCTGAACTTTCTCTTGCCTCCACTTCTTCTCTTTCTCCGTCCGAAATTTATTCGCACTCGACCTTTAAATCGTTGTCAAGATGTGTATCGCGACTTTGCCGGCAAAAATGCCCAGTACACCAAGAGCGATCTGTTGAAATAAATAAAAGGTACCCTTCGAGTCCCATAGGTACTCGCTCGCAAAACACCATTGAGTTATCAGCGCACTTTGATCTTTCAGCATTGTTGCTCCGTTTTTCCTTCTCTACAATCACTTAAAAGTAATACAGAATAACACCCAAACACAAACTCAGTGACCCTCCCCCGCTTTCCTGCCCTCCCAAACTTTCTTGGCGAGTTCCTCAAAGCTCTCTCAACCTTGCACGTTATCCTCAGGTCCCCCAGAGGAATCTCGAGTTTTGGCAATTGGCGGCGGTATCGCTCGTGCCTGGGCGGATTCGAATGTGCGAGTCATGAGAGACCTTGCGTGCTCAAGAAAAGCGGTAGGCGAGGTCAATCCCGCTACACTGTAGGCGTCGATAGATTGCTGCAGGAGAGTCTCCCAGGTGGCAAAAGGAGGTGGCGCCACGAACGGTGGAGGGTCACCCGGTCGCAGATGGGCTTCCCAGCCTGCGCCAGACATCAATGGTGTAGGCAGGCGGGAGAAAGTTGGTATCAGTGGTTCGAAAACGGCCGGTAGCTCGAAAACTTTGGGTCCAGTCGGTATTTGTGCTGGGTTGGCTGGGAGGGAATTCGAAGGAGGCGCCTGACCCAACGGTGTTCCAGGGGGATACGGCCTCGCCACAGATCCAAAGATTCGCTGGAATTTGGCGAGAAACGGAGAATGGCTGGGAACAAATGCGAGTGGGTTGACTGTCGGGGGAGGGGACGCAAGGCTGAATCCGACTTCAATCAGCACTTGGGGCACGACAGCTTATGCTAATGCTCACAATGGGAGACCGAGCTTGATGCGGTCGTAAAAAGCTATCACGGTTTCGTGTGCCATGACGAGATTCGCTCGGAAGCCATCGACCTTCATTCCTGCGGGAGTTCGACATCGGGAAAGGGCGACATAACTGTAGAATGAAGCGTCAACAATCCTACAACGTCTGAAAGGAAGGCGGCGAGACGTACGCCTGCCCCTTTTCGAAAGTTCCATTCAAGCGTACTCCAACGGCGTCGAGAGATTGACCTTGACCTGTAATCAGCAGTTAGTAATTATTTCCCTGATCAATCAGTCCGAAATTCTGCATACTTTTGTGACTGGAGCCGACGAAGAAACGGGTCAGAATGTCTCGTCATCGTTTTGAAGGGCGGATGAAGGCTTACATGGTGAGAGCCCTATAGACGCGATGAAGCAAAGGAAGTCAGCGACAGCCCTTCAAAGTAGTGATCGAAGCAAGATCGAAGCCTACCAGGCCAGTTGAAGTGGCAGCTGCGTTCTCGCAACCGTGTTCTCGCGATCGACATCGATTACCCACTATTCGGGAGGGAAAGTAGTGAGCAGTTGCCGTAGAACGTACGGATGGAATTGTGTTTGCAGCGTACGCAGAAGGGCTGAACGATTTCTGATCAAGAAACGAAGTGAGCACAGGCGGATTTGGACACGGGTGAGGGAAAATACGTACTTGTGACACCACATGCCCAAAATACCACCGGAAGCATGTCATCTCTCTGCTTCTCCACCCACGCCTCTGCAGCTTGCCCTCGCCATTCCTCCGAACCAAAGCCACTGCCACCCGCGCTTTTTCTGCGAGGATCAGCCACCATGGCTTCCTGCTGCCGAGCTTCACTTGCACGAATCCAGTCCACAATTACTCCTCTGGAGCCGTTAACTAGACCAGCAGCTGGATCCAGGTTGGTAAGTAAAAGCTGAGGGTAGCGACATTAGCTTCAAGGTCGACTTCGAGAGGCGAAATATAGGCTACGCACGACTTGGGCGCCTAGCTTGAGGTGCACCATCGGTTGACCGGGAACGTCCTTCAGCTGTAGCGCTCGTCAAAATTCAGCTGCGGCCGTGTGCCGCGCAGGAGACATCAACTCACTCGTTCTCGCATTGCGCTTTCACCTCTGGGCCCCCGAGAGTCGTCTGCGCACTCGTAGTTGTACGCTCTCCCTTCCAGCTTCTTGAACTCGGCCTCGTTCTCCCTGTCGACAGATGCTCGCAGAGGATAAAGATTGGTTGGCTAGATGAAAACGACTTTAGCACACTGACAAAAAGCTAGCGCCAGATCAACTTACCTTGATCGATCCCTCTGAGCTCAACGCGCTTCCGCACTTGGTGAGCAAGTCAATGCAGGGCTCGTCGCAGATGCCCCGCCGGAACTTCTCCAGCATTCCAATAAACTCTCGGTCGGTTTGACGGAAAACCTGCAGCGTTATTCAGCGTCCATATACGAACCCTCGAACGCCATAGCATCTACAAACCTTTGTGAGCTCCATGACTTGAAAGTTAGACTCCGCCCTGAGGACAAGATCGTGTCAATCTCGGCGACATTCGTTGACTGACTTCCACTGACCATGTCTCGGTCTCGAACGCGAAACGATAATTACGAAGCTCGAGACCACAACCCTTCGTTAAATCTCCGTTGCGGTGTGAATCGCTACACTTGCGAATCTCAGGGACATCGAGACCAGGAGGTGCTTCCTCGTAATGGAGTGTTGATTTTTCGGGCTTGACTCGACTAAACGTTTCGTTGCCTAGCGATACAACTCGTCAGATAGCGGCAAGGGGTTCCACACAAGAAGAGACTCACCGCATCGTGGGCAGAGAGGGTGCTTCTCTGGGACGGGCGGCAATTGGAAAAAGTCACCAGAGACAATGATCTGAATACCACCTAGGTAATGCGAAATGTTAACGATCGAGTAGGAGCAGCGTTGAACGTTGAAGGGGGCACACCAAACGGCCGAGGATTCTGGCGGAGGAGTTTTCCAAGTAAATTGAGTTTGGTGAAAAGCCCAGGGTCAATCATCGATATCTCGTCAACTTCAGACATGAACAATCTATGTAAGTTTTGAGCATTCGGGTAACAGTCAAAATACAACACTTACTGATGAGCACCTCTGTTGTCAACCAGTTCTGACGTTTGTCTTTCTTGCTCGAAATCCGATCGAAAAGTGTCATGACAGATTCTTTGCCGAGCCCAATACCCGCCCAAGCGTGCAGTGTAGTTCCATTGACCTGGAGTGCTGCGATGCCAGTAGTCGCACAAACTTGATACGGCCTCTTAATGTAATTAAGCAGACGCGTGATTCTGCGTGGAGGTGGTAAGCCTCCTTGTTCCGCTTTTAAAGACCAAATTTGGATACTCAGAAAGTAAGAACGATTTTCCGACTCCTGCGAGGCGACAAAAGGTCAGTCCAAGTGAAATGACCCTCGCAATGTCGCAGCTGGAGGCGAGACGTACCGGCAGATCCGGTAAAGAATACCTTAGCCCCAGCCCTCACCTCCCCGAGTACTTTCAGCTGCTCCTCGGAGCAGAGAGGATTTGGAGCCCAGACTGGCTCGGGAGGTGCTTGATTCACTTCAAAGCCGAGCGCTCCCAATGGTCCCGGAGCCACTTTCGGTGGTGGTGGCGCCTCTCCTCCTTTTCCAGTGCCGAACCTTGCCATTCCACTTGACGCTGCTTCGCTCTTGATTGTGAACCCGAAGGCTCCCAGGTGTTTTGCTGCGAAGGATTTGCGTTTCTCATCTCGTTCCGCCTTCAACGATGCCGTCAATGCAGTTGCGGAGGCAGCGATCTTGGCCTGCAACAAACCACTAAGTCCATCTCAGTAGCTTTCAGCAGCGATGTGCACAAACCTGTTTGGTAGCTTCGAGCTGTGCAACATAATGTCAGCGACGCGTGCAGACGCGCTTGGAAAGGGACGGTTGCGCACGCGACGGCGAGCGGCGGCCTTCAGTTCAGCCTGTTCTTCAGGCGTTCTCTTCCTCGGAGCCGAGGAGCTCGGCAGTGAGGGTTTTACTGGTGACGAAGTGGTGAGGTCGACAACGTCTGGCTTGGCCTGGGAAGGCGGGGCCGAGATTGGGTCCTCTGCCTTGACGCACGGCGGCTCGTCAGCCATGGCAATCGAGTCGTTGCTTTCTTCCTGTTTGAGTCGAGTCGGAGTCGCCGAGAGAGAGACGGAGGCGAGAGCGTGGTGTGGCATGGAGCTTGCTGGGAGTGGCACCGCGTCCGGGAGGGTCGAGGTGGACGCGACTGAGTCCTGAGATTCATTGCTGTCGACCTTCATCTCTTCGGCTTCGATTTCATCGTCCAGCGGAACGTCGGTGGCGGGGGAGGAGGGCGACGACGTTGAACGCGTTTGGCAGCGCGCACCCAACGCGGAGAGAGACGACGTGGGCTGCAGAGTAGGCGATGAGGATGGGAGGTCACCTGCTTCGGATGCTGGAGCAGAAGTTCGAGGTCGCTTCCGCAAAGGTCGCGCCATCAGAGAAGGGACTGAACACAACAGCGGCAGAGATTTCGAGCTTCGTGCACAACGCCAAAAGACGCGCCTGCTTTCCAGCCAAGTCGTGCGGAAAAAAAAATGGACATATCAAGAGAGACAGCACTAGTACTTGAATATGACTCACTCCATCGTTTCATTCTTCTCCACAAAGATTGACAACTTTTGACGCGACGGCAACTCCATCCGGCCCTGCAGACTCACGCGGCGAAGGGGCGCAAATGGCAAAGGAGGTTGAACATATGACAGAGTAACCCTGCTGTATTTCTGTCGTTTTCGAAAACATCTAGTGACTGCCCTCGCCTGCTTTCCCCTCCGGTACGCGTGCAACCCAGCTGCCGCGAGCACTCGCGACCAAACGTTGAACCTGATCAGACACCTGCCGCTCCAGCTGACTTACCTCGAGAGCAGTCTTCCCTGTACCCTCCCAGACCCGTTTCTTCCCTACCATACCGAAATTCTTGGTGCTAGGAATCCGCAACGCCTCCCGCTCGGGGATGAATCCACATTGAAGGGTCAAATGAGCGAGGTAAAGCTGATAGGCAATGTATTTGCTTTCGTGCTGAGCCGAACTTGGTGATGGGGCGTAGAATGGGATCAGGAGAGGATGTTGATTTTTTCCGGTAAGCGTCGATGTCGCGTCTTCGGCAGGTGGCAGAGGGAGAGATTGCAGGAAGTCTTCGTGAATGCGATACACGTTCGTCGTGAATCGGCCAGAAAGTTCGTGAAGGCAACAAGGGATGTTGAGGAAGGCTGCCCCGGGTGAAGAGGCGGCGAAGAGCGGAATCCATGGCGACATCTCATCCGCATGATTTCCTATCAAAAACGAGTTCGCTGGGAAGGGAGGGGAAGTTGTTGAAATGAGAGTGATGGGGTCGATAGTCTGGACTCGGAGATCCGGATTCCCTCGGTATGCCGGCCAGCTCTTTCGAGCTCGGAGGTCGACGCCATATCCGGTATAGCCCTCCTGGGAGAGGATGAAGACTCTGTAAGAAGTGCGCTGTCAGTTGGGGTAAATCCAAAGACATTTCTTCCAAGAAGACTTCTCACAAGAGTCCATTGCCGCATCCGACGTCGACGAATCCTCCACTGGGACGACCAGTTTCTGGATACATCGACTTCCAAAGGACGATCAAGAAACTTGCGATTGCAACATCCTCCCACAGATGCTTCTGGGGGTCGGTACTTTCCTTGAGAACGTTGGAATAAAGTCAGTCTGCTGTGAAACTTGCCTCCGTCACCATTCAATTGCTGTTGGCGTCGTAATTCGGCAACTCACTTTCCATTCTCTCAACATCCACCTGAAAGTGATCCGAGGAGAATGAAGCGGAATGTCAGTTCTGCCACTTTCAAATCAGCTTTGGCATAAAAAAACCTGACGGTATTTTGACGTACCGGTACTTTTCCTTCAAAACCATGTACAAATCTTGCACCTCCTCCTTGCCGGCAAGCAAGTCGTGATTCACTCGCTTTACGTACCCCTGCTCCACTCCAGCACTAACTTGGCAGAGTTGCTTCAAGAGTCCGAGTGCCGTTCGGTATAATCGGTGGTCGAGTGGGACCGGCTCTGGGAGTGGCGCATTTGGCAAGGAAACGAACTCGATTCGAACGACGGCGGACGTGATATGGTCGACTCCAGGGGGTGATGGACAGTACCGAAATGCGATGGCTGCCACTTGTGGGTAGTAGTACGGCAGTTTCGCGTCCACCAGCAAGTCCAAGTCAGGTCGAAGGAGTAATAAGCACTCGTTGACATCCTCGCCGTCTACGTCGACACCCGCAAAGAATAAGCACTCCTCTTCCATGGGTGAATCCATCTTCCGATTCGGTAGGATCTTTCGCCTGACCCTCCGTACCCAAGTGTACCCTTCCAGCTCCATTTCCACCTCACGTTGACTCTGCTCCTGCTCTGCCGCCGAAAGCTCTTCGGTGTTGATGGTATTTGGCTCCGAATCATGTAAGACATCTGCTCGTAGGATAGTCGAGCTGTTGTATTCCGGATGTAACACTAGATGTCGAAGTCCCTCGTCGAAGGCGGCGCGAGAGAAAGTCGTTGTTGTTTCGAGGATGGGCTGCCATCGGCCCAGGGACGGGAGAGAAGGAAGTGGGCTTGGTGTGGAAGAAGAAGATGGACGAGTCGCACTGAAGGGGACGCGAGTCACGGAGCTCATGATGTCGACGGACCGCTGAATGGCGTCCGGCAGACCAATGAGTGCCCAACCGAAGCTGAATTTGTTTCAATTCTGGCTCGAGCATCGAAACTTGGTACCTTCGTCGAAATATAAAAGTAACAACTTGATGGAAATCTGTGGACCAAGCCTGCGTCGAGAGAACCTCGTTGCGAGCAAGCGCTCCGGCACGGTAGAGCTGCACACCCAAGCACACCGCACCAACAGTGACTTCAAAACCCAAGTGACCGGAAGACAACGCGGTAAATCAAGTCGACAGATGGGAAGCAATAATAGTTTGTAATAAGACACAGCCCTTTGCGTTATCATTCCATGAGATCCGTCGCGCGTGCTCGCTTGTTTGAGCCTGCAGCCGACTCGTCGCCCTCGACACCACTCGACTTTTCGTCCACAGCAGGTTCAGCCTCGAGCTTGTATTGCGATAACCGAGCTCGCTTTTCCTCCTAGATACGGCCGAAGGAAAGGAAGTTTAGCAGCTGAGACATCCGAAAAAAAGAAAACGGAGTCAAGTAGGATCAAGACGAACCGGAGAGACCTCATTGTCTCCGTACACGAGTAGCGTTCCTGGCTTCAGTGTGACAGAAGAGCTTGGCACCTCTTCAATAA